>WYDF02281118.1:0-17105 GCA_009867245.2 Adranes taylori | reverse complement strand
GATTCATTTTGCGAGGCCCTCTGCTCGCGAATGAAGACAGATTTTTAAAATCACGAGGCCCCTCAAACCGCGAGGCCGTGGGCTGTGGCTGTGGCTGAGGCTGTGGCCCACGTCGCCCACGCCTTACGCCGCCTCTGTTCTTAACAATAAAGATAAGTTTACTTTGACAAATAGTAGTAATAGGTATAACACTAGAAATGCATCTCAATTAGATATACCCCAGCACAGACATGAAAGATACAAAAAATCACCTGTACGTGCAGGATCTTATATATTTAATAAACTGCCTATAGAAATCAGAAATGAAAATTCCATAATAGCAGCTAAGAAAATGTTGAAAACCTTTCTAATAAACAATTGTTTCTATAATCTGCGAGAATTGTTTGATGTAGAGTAACTATATTTCAATCTTGGCAAATCTCACTCACATACTTTAAATTGTATTGTATTTATATATTTGTATTGTACGTTCATATATGTTTATTTTTATTGACCAACTGCATTGTTGGAGTTTTACACAATAAAATTTCTTTCTTTTAAGTGTTCTACAAACAAGACTACGAACTATTTCATACTTATCTACAGCGATAATTTTCAATAAACTTTTAAATAATCACAAATATCAATTAAATAATGAAATAATTACTTAAATATATTAAATTTCATTCATCGATGAAACAAGTGGTGCCATCTCTAAGGAATATAAATAAACTAATTAGCACATTGTTGGCGTAGTCGCCTACTTCAAGTAAAACTAATAAAGACGACGCGCCCCGACGTTGCCGTCTTGTCTAAAATTATTCCAAAAAATACTTTTATATGATTACTTTTAAAAAAGTGTAATATATTTATAGTCTAAATGGCCAATAAGATATTAAAGTTTATGTTCAGCAAATAGACAGAATAATACGTCATGTAACACGCAATACATTATGATATATTGTCTAATTGTAATCAGGATTAGCATTCGTAAGCCCAATACTTATAATCAATCAATAGAGTAATAAAGTAAAACAATGAAGCAATCAATAGACTAACCTGTACTCTGCTTCTAATATTTTGCGATTCATTTCGTCTGCAAATGTTGAGACCGCTTAGTTTTACAGATGAGATTTAAGTTATCATTTGAGAAGCTCATAATGAACAAATATGGTTATAACAATATCAGAGGTGTAGTTGGACCATAACCTGATTTGCAAATGGTTCCAAATACGGTAGGGGCGCTCAGAGCTGACCAAGGCCCCGGGAATAGACTCAAGCGGGCCCCTTCCCATCCCAAAAGAAAAATTTAATAATTTATAAGCAGGAGTACCGCTGAGTACGTACTTTAACAGACTCGTACATGTAACAGACATCGGCTAAATGGCACATTTTTAATTAAACTGCCTTCAGTAAAAGATTTTTTTGTCTTTGGCAGCTCAATAGACACGGCATAAGATGCATACAAAGAATGCGTTTGAGAGTGTATATTTTATTAAACATACCAGTTTGTTGTTTAAGCTTTTTCTTCAAATCTGCAACTACCGCACGCCGACTTTTATCTGAATACTTAGCATTCTTGTTTTCATGCATTGTTTAGTGATGTTTTCTAACATTATATTCCTTATGCACTGAAACAACGTTCATGCACACTAAACATTGCAACTTTGCATTACTGTTAGCAATTAAGTAATCACTATCTCAACTTTCTTTGTAACTCCTGTTTTCACTGTAAATTGTGTTATGCTGTGTAAATTGAATTGTTTGTTAAATTGTGTTGTGAAGGACTGTGTTGCTCGACGCGTGGCAGTACTTGTCATGAACAAACGATTATTAGATTATTGATGATTTTGAAAATTAATATGGCTATGTGTCTTGAAAAATTCAACGCACTCGGGGTTCGAACCCGGGACCTTCTGATTACCGGTCAGATGTTCTTCCTATTGAGCTAACGGGGTGATATCTACGAAACACAGACATTCTTAATGTGTTGTACAATCTACGTGTTGTACAATGTGTTGTACGAACTAGTCTACAATATATAACTCTTCAAACAACACTTTAGTTAATTAACTTAACATCAAAGCATGGTTTTCGCTTTATCAGCAGGTATCGTTACTGGTGCTGTTTTGGTATTATTTTTCCACATATGTATTAATTTCAATGTTCTTGTCTTTATAGAGAGACTAGTTCTAGTTCTATGTAGACCAGTTCTACATTTTTACAACACATATTACGAGTGTCCATGTTCTGAAGTCATCACCCCGCTCGCACAGTAGGAAGAGCATCTGACCAGCAATCAGAAGGTACCGGGTGCGGTGATTTTTTCAAGACACAGATAATTATATTAATTAGCAAAATCATTAATATTACACACTGAGTGACCCCGCGGCCCGCTGCGGATATTTTGCGCACCTGTATAAGCACACAACAATGATAGTACAACTATTCAGAGCTGCGCTTTTGCGTTGCACACGCAACTGTACTGGATATAGAAATCTCGTGTATTTCGGTATTATCTTAAGCGCCTTGCGCATACGCAACACAGCGAAAATTTAGACATCAAGTCGATCCAATGACGATACGGTCATGTTGCAGTTGTTTAGTTTGCGTTGAGTTTGCTACTCGTCTTCGCGTTAGTAGTGATACAAATAATATTTATTCTCTTTTATAAAATGAATAAAAAACGAAACATTGCCAATGAGCATCGCATGTGCATTGAAGAGTGGAAAATAAAATATTTTTTGCTAACGTAAATAAAATGACTTTTTGTCTTATTTGCCGGGAGAATACTTCGGTGATGAAAGAGTACAATGTTTTAAAAGACATATCACAATTAAGCATAACGAATATGGTGTTAATTTAACTCCGGAAGAAAAGAAGATAAAAGCTGGATTGATTTAAAATTTAACTAGTCAACAAAATGTGTTCATCCGGTAACATAATGAAAAAGAACCTATCACAGAGGCAAGTTTTGTTACTGCACAAATAATTACAACAATAAACAAACCGTTGTCTGATGGAGATTATATTATAGAATGTACTGTTGAAGCTTGTGGAATTATATGCCCTGCTATTAAACACAAATTTGAGAAGATAAGCTTACCTTGGCGAACCGTACTAAGAAGAATTGAAGTTATCGATAAAAACTTAAATGAGCATTTGCAATCAATACTTGAATCGATGACATGATCAATAGCTCTCGATGAAAGTAAAGATCAAAAGGATTGTTACTTTCACAGTTATTAATTTTCATACGCTGATGTACCTCTAACTTTCAAATCTATAAAGAGCTTCTTTCAATGGAATCTCTTTATGACCAAACAACAAGAGCTAATATATTTGAAAATTGTTTAACAAAATATAATTTAAAATTTAACAAGATGATAACCGTAACTGACGGAGTACCAAATTTGACTGGTAAAAATGTTGGAGCATTAAAGAAACGTCGGGATAAAATTCGCGAGAACTATCCTGATTACAATTCATTGTATTCTTCACATCACATGATGCATTATAAAACTCGTTAATTTAATACGATCAAGACGCCTGAACCATAGAGAATTCGTTAGTTTTCTTCAATATATTGAGTTTGAGAACACAGATATTCTTTATCATAGACAAATTCGATGGCTTAGTATGGGAAAAGTGCTTCGGAGAGTTTGGGATATGAAAGATAATATTATTTTATTTTTGGAAATGAAGAATATTACAGACTTTCCCGAATTAACTGATAATGACTGTATTTATGATTTTGCATTTACTCTGGACATCGTAACAAACATAAATCCTTTGAACACCGTTTTGCAAGGAAAAAATATATATGCCCATGATATGATCAAAAGCCTAAATGTGTTTCAATTAAAACTCAAATTATTTCTTCTACACATGTCGAATAACATTGTGGACCATTTTCCAACTTTGAAGTTACTAACTATATAAACAGCTAAATTAATTTGAAGAATGTCGTAAAAACATTAAGGCTCTGAGTGACGGGTTTTCAAATAGATTTGGTGATTTCCGAAAAATTGAGACAAGTTCAGCAATAGTACGCGATCCATTTCAATAGATATTGATAGTGTACCGAAAGAGCTACAGAAAGAGACTGAGATTATTGATCTGCAGTGTGACACTGATTTAAGAGAATTGCGTCGTCGTGAAGAATTCTACAAATTTTACAATGCTCTTAATTGTAACAAATTCGACCAACTTAAAGATTTTGTTCGAAAAATGTTTGTAATTTTTGAATCAACGTATATATGTGAACAGACAATGTCAATCATGAATCTCAATAAAAACTCTTTAAAATTCAACGTCGCAAATGACCATTTACAAGCAGTTTTATAAGTCTCAACTACAAAATTAAAACCTCAATTCAAAAAAAAATATGTCAAAAATTTGACAGTTTCATTCTATCCATTAAATTGTTTAAATTTTCTTTATATTATTTCTTTTCCGTAATAATAAATAAGAGTATATCTATAAATGGTATTTTATGCGGCCCGTTGCTAATTTTAAATTCTTGAATTACCCTTCATCCAAAATGCCCTCCCCTCAGATAAGATAATGAAATTATTCAAATAATACATGAGAATTGCATACACACCAAAACACACTAGCTTTTAGTTTATCAGTCGTTTCTTGTTAATTGTTTAAGTACGCACTTTATGTCAATTTATAGAAACAATACTTTTTCTACGAGATAGTAAACAATAAGTCAGTCAATCAATCCCAACAATATTTTTTAAAACAGCAATATAGCAACAGGGTCAAATATTGTTACAACATGTGAAAACCATAGCATGCTTCTATTATCATCATAAATAAGAAGTTCAATTGGCATTTAGTCATACTATTTACACGAAACAACAAACACGCTCTTGGCAAGTGTCATTTCTTGTATATTGTTATCGGATAACATATCCAATGTAGATTAATTCAATTAATTAATTAATGTAATAAGTAAACCTCTAATATAATATAAATTGTTTAATCAATTTTAATTCATTCGAATATAATATAAAAATTAATGACGAGAGAAAAAATTATATGTTCAACACCCAATGCAGTGAAAGTTCTTGAAACGCGAATGTAAATTTGAATTTCGCGCGAATAGCTGCAACTTCGCAGCTCGGTAGAAGTATACTCATACATTCTTATCAAGAAGCATTATTTGGTTAGGCTATGACAGCCCAATACGAGAAATCTCTAACATCGCACACTGCTACGTGTGCATTTGTTTGTATTTCGGGGAAGTATTTTCGTAAAACTCGTCAATTTATATATATGATTGGCTATTTCTACATTTGAATGGAGTAATTCCTTAACAATTCTTTGCTTGCACTTTATTCTAATGGGAGGGGCAATTTAGGTTCTGTTAAATTTTCGGCAGCAAAGCAACGCAAGTTTGATTCTTAAAATTTCCACTTCCTAAGATTTTTAGCAGGAACCTTCAAGCCACGCCCATCTAGCCGTCGGCTATGCAAAGTGCCACTGTCCCAGGTAACATGCCAGAAGACTCCTTCTGCTGTCTAATTTCATATTAAAGGACCCACTTTATCCAGCGTTTTTCAGACGCATGTTGGGTCTTCTGATACTTGTTTTCGAGCGAGCAATTCGCACGTTTCAACTAACATAATTATCTTTAAACGATCAGATCTATTTTCTTGAAACATGAGCGAATTCGCGGCCTTGAATTTGGTTTGCTCTTAAGTAAGCGCCAGTAGCAATTCGCTTATTTTATTTATTTAAATTTAATCAAAATCAAAAAGTCAATAGTAAATTCTATAAACATCAAATTCTATAATACATATATTACATTATTTTCTACTGAATGTTTCGTTCTCTTGCCATCATATTCTTATTCATTTCTTCTTATTCACTCATAAATATTTTATAAGCCCTTCCTTGTCATCTACTTCGTCAATGAGAAAACGAGGAATACAACGTAAAAAGAGCGAGGTCAATCGCCAAGCTCACCAAACCAATGATAACGAGGATGTTAGATATCGAACTCCGGAGAGGCCCATCAAGCTCCGCTGCCCGCGTTCTACGCTTGTCGGTAGGTGCACCTATTCCGGTAGATGTACCAGGAGGTGTGCCGCTACCCCCGACTCCAGACAAAGGACGGTTATATCCTATAACACGTTAAGAGCACCACCGACAACTATTCTATCACAACATCGTCTACAGCAATTTAAACGCTCATCCGCACCACTTCCATCTTCGTCAAAAATCACATGATATCTTCAACAATTTATCTCACACGATCGACTAGGCATTTCATATCTTCGTACTCACCAGCTGCCTGGAACAACCAACAATATCTTCGCTAATCAACCACCATCCAACCATTTAATCCTGAAGAGTCTTGGAGAGTAAGAAGAGAAGACAAGTTCCAATCAGAACAAATAATAACAGAATTCAAAATTATCTCTAAGTCGGTACTTTTTACTTGCAACTTTTTTACTAATGGAATCACCCTAACAGATTTTGAATTATAAATAGAATCCATACATGGTCAGTTATTTAAAATCGCGTATCGGGTCATATCTATGAAGTTATAAATATTAAGAACGATAATCCTTATTATATTACTCCATCATTGCGTATATGTACTTGTTGACCGTCTATAGACATATATTTAAGTACTTTATTATAATAAAGATCTGCTACTTTCTTGCTCACTCCCTGAGAGCTCATGGGAGTGAGCAAGAAGCATTATTTTCTTGCTCACTCCCATCTTATGTTACAAACTATCAGCATAAAATAAAGCGATGTGATTTTATGTGTCATTTTATGAAATGAAAAATGCATTCTCTTCAATATAAGATTAAATTATTATATAACTTTAGACTAAAACAAATTGTTTTTTTTTTAATTTGTTCCAAAAACACTAGCGAGTATTATTCCATTGCATAGCACTAATGGAATCACCCTAACATTGCATAGCACTAATGGAATCACCCTCGCTGATTATCGATTAGTGAACTTCTTAGCTGCCTCAATCGCAAACACTCCTCGGTTATGAACAGCGTCAATATCGGCAAAATTACCGAGCCAGTTTATTAGAGGCATTGTATAATTATGAAAATAATTTCAACTAAATTTTGTAATGTAATAAAACTAATAAATGGCAAAATGGCTTAGGCAAAAATTATATTTTCAAACATAAATCACAATACAATACCACTCATCATTGAATTCTATGTGTGACATGTTCATCCAATGCATTCTTGTGATCAGATACATTTGGTTTAGCTTCATATGTACAAATTGTCACACCATGCCTATGCGCTTCACTATATTCCCCACGTAAACCAATGTAATAAATTTTAGTATTAGACGAACCGAAATTAGAAGGAAAATGTATTGTTAAATGGTGTACGGTGTTGAATGTAACTATCCTAAAAGAGAACATTTTTACCACAGCACTTCTTTTAATTAAAATAGCTTAAGTTTAAACATTGCACTTAATAATATGTTAAGAATCACACAAGCAATTATCTAAGAATAACATTGTTGGCTGAATAAATTGAAGAGCACATAATCTTCTAGAAAATGGAAATCAATGAAAACTTTTAACTTTTGTCGGTCTCTTTATACAAACGAAACACAAACAGCATATTCGATAGTAAATGATTACATTTCAAAATAAAAAATGATCACATTTCCCTGATGTTGAATCAAGATTAATGTAGTTACAAAAACACAAAGCACATAGTAATATAGATCTCCTTCCTAATGGACATAGTAATATACATCTGAGTACCAAATTTCATTCAAATTTGCCCAGTAGTTCCAGAAACATTTTTGAACATTGAAGACTTGAGTCAAAAGCTTCTATTCTAGAATAGGCATATTCTATATAATAGACCACATTTTTTTTGTTTTAAATTAAGGGAAAACACCTATTCCTCACTTTATTCTTGGGCATTGGTCCTCACCTTTATGCATCTCAGATCAGCTACTGAGAAGAGTTAAGATTGACGAAAACACAGAAATTAATAGGTGGAAGGCATGGCAATCACAGGAACTCAATAGAAATAAAATAAAGAATACATCAAAGAGCAACATTGATAAGGAGGAAACTTATTTGTGGACATGACCAAAATATGAACGTGAAAATAAGAATTTGTCGAGGGTATGTTTTCACTGGCCTCTTGCATGGAATGAATTCATATTGGATCACCCTTAAGCGGTTTTAGTCGAAAATAAAATGGATGGATCATATTCCTCATGAGAAAGAAACAATTAAATCAGATACGAAAAAAAATATCATTAATAAAAAGGGGAAAACATTAGCATACTTCAGACACATAATACACACCCAAAAACGTACAATGTATTACAATGGAAAACGAGGAATGGAAAGCAAAACGTCCTAATTGAAAAACATGAGCCATTGATTTGGGCAATCGCCTAGTATTCAACCCAACATCATCAACAAGATTGATTGAACGGTTAGAGCATTTGAAAAAAAACTTACTTTGTATTATATTCTAATGTTCCCGTCACATCTGGATGCAATTCAAATTCTTGTTCCGGTTTTATATTTGTATCATCAAACGTCATAAAAGGACGATTTTTAAACAATCTCATCTTCGACGGATGAGTCTCATCATCACTCCCAATTAGAATAATACCTTTTAGTTTGATATTTCCCGTAAATGGTATGTTGAATAAGAGTTCCTCATCTGCATCTGACTCTACAAACTAATACTAATAACATTGTGAATTTATATAAGAAAAAGAACTTCAATTCTTACAGTATCCAAGTTTAATCTTTCCTCCCATGGTTTAAAAATAGATTTGCCAGAGCCTTCAATTGATTCATTTAAACATTGTAGGTTATCTCTATCAATTTTTGCATACAAACTATATTGTAAACCCATTTCAGGGGTCTCATCATGATCGTGGTCCCCTTCACAACTGTGACCATGATTATGACCCGACATGCTTAAAAATTTTAGGAGTTCTTTTATTATTCTGATTATCCTCACAAGTCGTCGTTGTTGTAATATACTTATTTATAATCGCCCTATTTCTGCCGTAGCGGCTTATCACCGACTATGTGTTTAACGTCGAGCCTCTGGCAACGACGCTAATAGGTAGGTTATCAGATTATTTCGTCTTTACTAATCTTTATTGATTAACTCGTAGATATCTTTATAGTGCGTGCCAAGCCGCACACACCGGACGAAGTTTTACATCTACCCCTATAGATGTGCATGAAAAGTATAGTTACCTTCCTCCTATAGTTACCAACCTCGTTTCGTGTGTTGCCTAGATTCGATCAACAACGCAAAACATTGTCTGAGCTGGGGAACGAACCCGGGACTCTGCGATGGAAGTCATGCATCTTATCCACATCGATAGGGCGTCGGCATGTTCAATCGATAGGAAAAATTTTGACATCTTGAGGTATCTAATATTTTGCTGAATGACTACTGATATAACTCAGATTCGGGTTGCCACATTAACCTAATTTAAAACATATAAAACAAGTAAGGACAGGAAATTTTGCGTCACGTTCATCGTTTACAATAATTATTTATAACCTCGAGAGAAAATATATCATAACAATTAGCTTTATTTTCTTTACTTTAATAATATATATGATTTTAACAAAAATATTTTTAATTAAATAAATGATTGATTAATAAAATTATTTGCGAAATATTAGTAAAAAGCGATTGTAAAATTTAATTCAACCCTGTTAATTTCGATAATGTATTCCAAAGTCTAATAATATGAAATATAATAATATGAAATTGAATTGATTTGGTATACGTATTGATATTTAGTATTAACGTGTTTGATAAAAAAACCAAGCTAGTCGACATCGTTTAAGATCATGTTTTAAAAAGTTATACCCCAATACATTTTTTAATATTGAATTATAGGTCTACGTAATTTTTTTTTTATTTTGGTAGTTAATGTTTATTAGATGTATTTCGAAGTGCATTTATGCGAGATTTCTATACCTAGTGCACTTGTGAATGAGAGATTAAATGCAGTATTCTGATTGCACGAATCAAAGCGCCGGTCAATAAGCGCGGTAAATGTGGTAATGTCAATTTAGCTACTTTCTATTTTATGCGTCTTCTTCGCGATCGCATTTTTTTTAAACACGAATTGGAAAAAGTGTTCTAGTTATGTATTTCTGTTTAGTAAATGAAGTATTTCTGATCATGCAAAAGAGGAGGAATGTGTAATTCTTGTTACTAAGGTGTTTTCATAATAGTATTTCCATTTGCTTTTGTTTAAGGTATTAAGCATATTAACAGTGTTTTGAAACATTAATAACCAATAACTCCTGCTCTAACTAAAATGATATTTACTTAGTTCCTAATAAATATTCGTAGCAAAGAGAAAGCTATTTGTTGGAAGTCAGAACTAGAACTTCCAACAACACAGACAGCAATTGTACTGACTTATTATTTCTATATGTATAAAAAGCCGATGTTTTACATGCCATTAATTAAATTGTTATATAATTCTACGTAAAAAGTGTTTTAATTCACATCAGTTAAACTGGCTGATCCAATGATTAAAATTGGAAATTTCCATTACTTATATTTGTAAAACGACGAAATCACGTGAGCAAGTAGATGCTACTGCTCCCCTCATAAGATTAACCCTTAATAGCCATTTGTGTAATTCACTGAATTTTGATGAAATAAACAAATTTTAAAAAATATATCAATATAAAAATTAAAAAGTTATTTAAGTAAAATAATTTTATCTATTACTTCTTTGGCTTTAGTTTTGTGCATTGCTTTTTTAAATCCAAGAGAAAGTTAAAGACACTGAGAACAGCTGATAGCTTTAATCGTACAGTTGTACATTCCATATAATGTACTATAATAAAAAATTATCACTGCAAATTCCGATACTTTTAGAAGGATACCAGTTTCTGTTCTAATGGCTGTGATCGATTGTTTTAATAGATCTGGACGATGAAAAATAAAGGATAATGAAAGAAAAGGAAAATTTAAGAAATAAACACGTAAATATTATGGATAAAACATGTACCTTAACCTTAGTTTAAAGTCTAAAATGTAACCTATACCTATTAAAATGTATATTTTTCTGTTCAATGTGCAAATTTTTGCAACCAAAGGCATAGGCAATATACCACTATGGTTAGAGCTATAAATAAATTATATGAACTAATCAACATTTAACGTAGAATATTTAAATAATGTAAATTGGCAAAGCTGAATATCTTCAACAGTCTTACATAAATGAGTACAAGATAAAATAGAGAGAAATACCACAATGTATCCCTCACGCTCCGCCTGACTTTTAAGGGGAAAAATTGACAAGCCGCCAATGCAATTACATAGTATATACAACGAACAGAGAATAAGTATAGGAGTAATATATGAACTAACAGATGAAGTTAGAGCGGCCATATTGGGACAGTGTGTTGTCAGCTGTTGCCTCTAAATTAACATAAATCTTATGTTATTTATTTATTATATTTGGTTGTTTAAACCGTGTTAATTCATTCAACTTTATTTTAAAGCAAAATTAAAGTTAATTAAAAAAATGGTTAAATGTGTTACTTATGGATGCACGAATTATGCAAAAAATACTGTACAAAACGAAAAACAAAACGTAACTTTTCACAGGTAATTTATTATATTTTTGATAATCACTATAAAGTTTTACTTTTGATTTATTACTAAAAACTTCATGGTTTACTAATAAATTATTTTTCGTTTCCAAAAAATATAGCAAAAAAAGTTATGGATTAAATCAGTACGTCTCTCGTATTTGTGTTCACAACACTTTAAAATCTGCATTTTCTACAATACATATTTATTTTATTGTTTCAAAATTAATTTTCTTTTAAGAAAATTTTCATAAATTTGTAGTGAATATTATCTATAGTTTACTTTCAATTAATATTGTTAGTTTTAAGGTTCTTTTAAATATTGTAAAAACGTATTAAAAAAAATTCTATAATTAAACTTTTATACATATACTTTATTAAACTATTTCTTATATTAAAATGTTATTTTAAGAAATAATGTAGTTTGCTTTTGTTTTGGTAATTCTACAAAACATCGGGTTCTGGTAAGATTAGCAGTGCTGGAGCGGCGGCCGACTTCACTTACTGTTATAGTATATCAATATGAGCGATCCTTCTATTATAATCTGTGTTCGTTGAGTATATAGTTGAATGGATAGACTGTAGATAGATGTTAACCCAAGTGCCATCTGACCGCAGATGCACAAAGTAATAGTTACCAGTTCAATCCGTTTTCATCAACACTGCTGCTTTATACAATATAATATATTGTTAATGGCTTTGGCAATTAACGTAGTGTAAGACAGCGTTGTCAACTTTTATTTAGTAAAATTATTTTTAAAGATTAATATGATTCTATTTTTATACATTTCAAAATAGAACAAGAGTTATTCAATTGAGATTATTAAAAACTTATTTATTCAATGAGATGTTATATCGAAACAGTATTTAAATAAATGTAAGCATGTGTGTAGTTTATTACCTTCTTGTCCTAATTGGTTGAACTAAATACTTATAGGCGGAATATTAGCCAATTTTAATGAGGTCTAGGTTTTAAGAACACAAGAAAATTCAATTAATTAATTATAATTAGTTACCTGTTGTTAGGGATTGCTTCCTTATGAATTTACTTTGAATAACTGTTTCATCATTCTGCCTCGGATATATGTTTGAAGTCGGATATAAGTTTGAATTTAATTAGTACCAATAGGATTTTGCAGTATTTTTAGCATTATGTACCACAAGAACTACAATTATGAGCATAGTATAACATATTGGATATTGGATGTAATTACGACTTTCAACTTTCACTAACGACTTTATACTTATACGGTAATGTAATAAACTATGGATGTCATATATTCTTAGAAATGGTGGTCAGGATAGAAACAAATGAAATCTTATTCTTTATAAACTTTTAATTATTTACTTCAATTAATAGAAATTACAATAATTCTAAGAAACAATTCCCCTAAAAACCAATATTGAGATTATAAATCTCAATACTATTATGAGTAATAAAGAAATTATTTATAATTCAGAGGGTTAGTAACTTGACGGTTTTTCTTTGAAATCTGCAAGCTGTTTCTCGGAAACTACTGAACCGAATTAAAAACTTGGTAGACTTTTTATTTTAGTAAAGCTGAGACTTCTGTGTATATGGTTTTCAGGAATTTAAAAAATAATTAATTTATGATCTTTAAAGGTTTTAACTTTTTTTATGTTCCTTTCAGGTAGATACAAAAAATTATTTAAAATCAATCTTTTTGAAAATTCCTCTGTTCAGTGTCAAAGCAAAACAAGTACCTATTATTAAATAAACAAATCATTTATATTTCTATCTCTTATATGATATCATATTTATATCTCTCATATTTCAATAAAAAAAGTTATCAGATTTCTATCATAATTATATAAAAAGTGATAAATGATCATATGGATAGGTATCGTCATTTATTGACACGACTACCTTAATTGTTTAATTAATTAGTTAGATATACCAGAAATCGTCATCCACCCGTGTTCATCGACATTTTTTCCAATTTGTTAGTCTCTCATTATTGTTACACATTTTTCGAAGACGACCTGCTTAATCTAACTAATTAATTAAATAAAAAGTCATATTTATATCTGTTATAATTTTCTAGAAAAAGGTAAAAATGTTAAGAAATCTGTAGTAAATAATTTGTCAAAGAGGTAAACAGCCTTGCTTACTTGGACTAATTTTATAAGCATTTATACTGTTCGGAGAAATATGCGGCCTATTTTATTATTTTAGGTCCTGTTGCCCGGAATATTTGTCCTTTTGGGAACATTTTCTGTATCTTATTAAGCGGAATAAATTTGACATTGTGTCTAGTCCATATTTAAAATTTACGTAGAAATATTACTTCATGTAGAATGATTCGTAAAAAGAAATAACTTTCTTAAATAAGAAGTGGTTTCAACTAAAAACTTAATAATGAATTTTAGACTAAAAGTTATGTGGATATTAAACCTAGAAGAAAATTATGTTCTTTAATGGAATAAATGTCGTTTAAAAAGAATATTTGGAGTATTTCTCCCAATTAGTATGAATAAAGATTTTTAAAACTTAAAAGAATTAGATCGATCCAACAAAACAGGTACAGAAGTGTTAATTTTCATGCTTAAAGATTAATCTATCATGAAAATACCTTTAGCTAACTATATGAAATCAAATCAAGAAAAGAGCCAAATGTTTAACAACCTCCTTTAATAGGATTAAAAAAATACATGATAGGAATTCAGAGATGGTGTGCAATCATTTAGGAAACTCTGTATCCAGAAGTTGAGTCAAAACAAAACAGTCAAATTTGTATATCCGAATTCTTTAAAAAAAATAGAACAATATGCTACCCAAATTTTTAGTTCAATAGCTGGCATAGCTCTAAGTATGGAACTAATTTTACGGAGTGATCTAGAAAGAAATGAAGGCTACA
Organism: Adranes taylori; assembly: GCA_009867245.2. Taxonomy (NCBI): domain Eukaryota; kingdom Metazoa; phylum Arthropoda; class Insecta; order Coleoptera; family Staphylinidae; genus Adranes; species Adranes taylori. The sequence continues at coordinate 2,624 of WYDF02281118.1, read as the reverse complement.
AATTTCTACTAACAAAAAACCATGATCCATTGAAAAACTTATTATCAAAAGCAAATGCCCTCTTTGACACAAGTATTGAACAAGAAACAATCCTAATTCTATAGTACTGAAATTTAAACAAAATCTACAAAAGCCCCATACCCCACTTCTAAATACGACACGGCTGGACGTGAGTATTTCAATTTAAATTCGGATGCTTTATTTACCTTTATTTATTTTAGATCGTATTTTTATTTTGGATGTTTTCATTTTTTCCACCCAGGAACCAAACGCTTTCTGCCTCTGTTCCCCTCATATGAGCACCCATGAAAATAACATTAATAATTAATTGAAATGTGGTTATAATTACTTCGGATTAGTAGGGGCGAAAATAAAAGGAATTATATACAGCAAATTTTTATTTCGATGTTTTCATAGACTCGTGTTGTGTATCCTCAAATATGAAAAACCTTTTGAAATTTGCCTAACCGGTGTGTACAAAAGGGTAGTTTTTAATTTATTCTTTTGTGGCTCGTGATTAGAAATTAATCCAATTAGTGTGGGACCTTGCTGGATCAACGTAGTTTAAGTAAAACGCACAGTTTAAAAGGTAACAAAAATCTCAATTTAATTAAATTAATCAGTCAGTTTTATAGTATAATGTAAGGTAACAATAATACGTCATAATTAGTTAAATGACAATCGATGAAATTATTATACGGGTGAATGCGTATATCGCTTGTTTACATAAACTAATCATAATGAACTGTAAGTGATTGTACTATGTGTAAGTGATTGTACTGCTGACATTGATTTGATCAACATGCATTTAGCGAACATTGCTTCTTAATCGTTTTCATATTATATATAGTTTTTATTCATAGCAAAGGAAATACAATAACCATATGAACTTGTCTCCGATAGTGCATGTGTACAGTATAAATTTTTGAAAATATACTATAACTTGACAGTGAGCATGCATGTGATATGAATGTATTAAATATTGTGATTTCCTCATAATTGCTATATCTGCGCCAATAAGCATAGCTAATTAGTTATTTAATTTTGTCTAAATACCTTTTGGTAAGTTAATTTAATATATTTAATTATACACTTCTTTACGAAATTTTGGAGATACAGAAATATTATAGATTATAGCTTATACCTTCGTACTTGATCCTGTTCTAATAAGAGTAGTTTTCTTTATTACAAGGAATACAGGAACAAGAACATAGAGTTAAATTTATAAATTGTTAAAATCTATATCAAATTATTCTTAATGATTCTTTGATTCTTAACCATATCTTTTCTCAACTTATCATTGGTTTCTTTTGGACTGTAGAGAGGTTTCTTTATTTCTTGGAAAAACATGTGACAAGTAAACTTCAATTATCAGCTCTTTTGTTGAATATCAACGATCATAAGAGCCGTAACTCAGATTATCTTGATATTCCACGAATTCATAATTAATTATAATTTAAATTTTATAAAATATTGTAATACGAGCGTTCGGGACCTTGCTGCGTTCATCGAGCGTTCATCGAAAGTACCTTGGATTATGAGAGTCTCATCCTTAAGGTACCTCCTTCTTTGTGACTCAACGATGCATTTAAATATACAAGTAAATAATATATTACAAAAATACAAAGAAAAAAATATGTAAATATTTTTTCCTGTTCATTACTTGAACAGGTGTGAATATGTTTGCATTTTGAACATATAAGTACAGGATATCAACTTTTTATAGATTTTTAATCTATAAACATTAATATGTTTATTGCCTTTTGTTTTCTGTACATATATAGCTCTAGTTACGTGCTATTTACCCCTGCAAAAATCGGTACTATTATATTACATATTCCCTCTTTTTTATAAATGTGTAAATATTGTAAATAGTATACAGATTCATAAGAATCAGCCTGTAGATTATTTTGAATTTATTTCGCATTTATTGCAAATTTATTTTGAACATATTTCGAAAAGATATCAATATGTATATCGTGTTTAGTTTTACCATTAGATAAAATAAAACTTTTCATAAATCAAAACAAACAACCTATGGGATTCCCCTTAGAAACCATACACGAGTACAGAATACAGGCGTCAAAAATCTCTTATGTAAATAATGCGGTTGTGAAAAGAATCTGTTTTTAAACGCAAATATTGAGTTGACTAAAAAAGGCATATACGACACACATTCATATACAGCTATATTTCTATCTTCTTTTATCTTATTGATATTACTGCAATTTCCTGCATTTTATAACCGACAGCAATGGAAATGTAGCACTCACACATTAAAATAAAGTTCTGACTTGTTTCGGAATATTAGTTTTTATCCTGCCTAAACAATACTTCAATTGGTCCAGATTAGTTCAAGCAGTTCTAAAAAAGCTCAGACCAATTGATAGGGTACCATTTTCGTACGTAGTCGAGTTTTTCCTATCTTTTTATATCTATATTTCTTACTTATTATTTATTACAAGGGAGGGGTGTATAAGGGGCGATGGCACGACATGGTCAATATAGCCAACTCAAACGTCAACCTCGCCTGCTCTAGTGATGACAATGTCATCCGGTGCACCCTGCTATAAAACTAAAGAGGCTCTGGTGACCGAGTCACGGCGGTATAACCGTTCAACCTA
>WYDF02281107.1:0-17105 GCA_009867245.2 Adranes taylori | reverse complement strand
TTCCTCCTTGTCGTCATCCATTCTATCCTTCATTCAATCTAAGTTTCCTATGATTTTCGTCTTCTCATTCTTTTTGCACTCTCCTACTTCTGTCTGATTTTGTATTCCTTCTCTACATTTCCTCTCATGCTTCCATCGCGTTTAACAACTTTCCATTAAACTTCGTTGTTCTATCTGCTCTCTTACTAAAGTTTCGCAGTATGAATCCCATATCCATTTCTTTGCTCCCACCCTTAATTTTCCATATACTACATTTACCTTTTCATTTCTTCCTCTCATCTCCTTTGCTATTTTAATCTGTTCTGAATAATTCTCTCTATAAAATTCTTTTATCTCTACCTCAGTATTTAGACTATTCAACAAATCTTTCAACTTTGCTCTGTCTCCACCATTATCCTCTATTCCGGATACCAAGCCATTTAACTTTCTGTCCATGTTTGTCCTCTCTACTTCCTCTAATGTTTTTACTCTCAACTATTTCACACTTTTCTTCTTTCCACTCTTTTTTTTTTTACTATTCATCTTTACTCTTCAAATATTCTTCTCATGTCTTTTTGCTCAATTCGGATTCATTTTATTTTCTTAAGCATTTCCTTTTCAATGTATGACATACCTGGTTGTATCTTTACCTTTTTCTTGATCTGTAGAACATCCATATTTCTATCCCCTGTTTCCTCCTCATTACAAGAACTTCCCCACGTTCGACCGCATCAGAAATCTATCCAAACTGATCATATTATTCTCCACTTTATTTTGCTCAAATTCTGAGGTACATCAACTCATACCCGACATTCCGATATCAAACACAAAAAACTTTCGCTAGATAATACTTAATAAATTCAGTATTTGGTGGAGCGTGCATAAATACGTCTTAACGCGACAAATAGTGTCTAATATTTTTAGTGATGATTTCCAATTCCAGACCCCAAACACCACCTTCAACTTTTATCTGATTGTACGTTATTTTCTTTATTCTTGTATATTTATTATAGTTCCACATCCTTAATTTCCTACTCAACCTCATTTATAGCAACACTCTGTCTTAATTCTTTATACAATCCTTTTACAAACCGTCCTATTCTCTCTGGCGCGTTCCTTTTATTCTTGTTCTATAATCAATTTCTCCATAATCAATCGACCCCCTCCCCCTTCATTTTTTCCTCTTTGGTTCAAATACATTCTTCACAACTCTCTTTCAAGCATCACTTATTTATTTGACGTATCTTTATGAATCGTTATTTTTTTATCTATCTATCTTTAATGTATTACTATTATATGTTTGATGTACTGTTGGTAAATAGGGATCTATTCTTACCACAGCGATCATAGGAGGGACTAAAACTTCCGACTTTAATAAATCAAATAATCTTCCCTAAATTTGTGTGCATGCCCTTTGATTTTGGGGGCCCAAGACGACTGCCTCCATCGCTTAGGTGGAAATCTATCACTTGACATAGGGAACCATCATATTTATTAATGGGAACAAATAAAACAACATATATAGAAAAACGTGTATTTTAAAGAATATTTAAATGTAATGTATATGATTTTTAGACGTATTAAATATGTCTAACAATAAATTTAAATAATAATAAGGCACAAACTCAGGTATGTTAAACCCGTTAAATTAAGACAGGTAACGAGTGATCTGACAATATGTATTAAAATATCTGTATAAAATAAATATTGTATGATATAAAATATTTTATAAATAAATTAATAACTGTTTGTTAAAGTTATCACTGAATATTAGGACTACTATTTAAATTATTTAGAACATAACCGGACTCATCTCATAAAACATTAAGTATATGAGAAGAAAAATAATTACAACAAATATAGTAGAATTTTTTTAACTAAATTTATTATCAGCAGATATAAAACAACTATACAAAAGTTTATCGAAATCACAAATGTTGAATTCGAAATATTAAAAACTACAATTTTGGAGCACTAGAAATAAAACAAAACTTACCGAAAGTTTGAGAATGTATTCAGAATTAAAATGTATTATCAATTAACAGTATTTAATGGACTAAGCCATTATCAATCCTCATGAATCTCTGTCTTAGGCATGCAGTTTCCCCACTTGCCTTAAAGTTAGTGTTAGTAACTCTGTTTTAAAAAAGGAGTTTAGATTGATGTTGTTAATTATCGACCCATTTCTGTTTTACAAAATATAAGAAAAATGTGTAGGTAAGAGAATGCACATGTAAATGAGTAGAGATAGGAAAAAAGTAGTGAGATATCTTGGTAGGAAATTAGCTAGCCGAAGAAGTGAATAAAAGCTACACAGCACCCACAGAGAGCGTATTATTTGGTTAAAACAATGAACCCTTGTCGGTCAGGGTTTTGAAAATAAAATCCTGAATTAAATTAAAATATTCCAAATTAAATCAGAATAAATCGAATTATTGAAGAAATTAAATATGGGGTATAGTACGGTACAGCATTCGGTAATAACTAAATAATTCTTTGAATAAATTAAATTGATTAGACAACACGTTTATTTTTGGGATAAATTAAAATGAATTAATAAGGACATTGTGCGTAGTTCTAAAAATAAGTTTGTGATTGTAGGAACTTCAGAAACTGTAAAAAGAATAATCTTATAAATAATTTGGGAATCTATCTAACGAGAACCAAACGCTATTTTTATTAGTCTATCCGCACACAAATATTATTTTGATGCGGCGTTAATTATTTATTTTGAAAGTATGAATTATAATTTTATTTGCATTTACGTATTTCTTAAATCATTCAAGTTTATACATTTCTTTTAATTAATTATCCTTGATTCATAGAAGACAATTTGTGATTGTTCAGGGTTGTGTGGTACCTTTAACTGTCTAGATAAATTTATGATTAAATCTGAAAGATTAAACGCGTTAGCAGTTGCAAAGTATTGTGTTTTAGTCTCTAAACAGTGTTAGTAAACTGGGGATTATAACTTCATTTAGTATTAGGCAAATTAAAGTGGGAATTAAAGCGAATCGCGCATTTTGCATTTATTGTACGAAGAGATCTCATCGAGCAGGAGTGAATAGCTATGTTTGCTATTGAAAAATCTCTTTTTACCGTCACGTTGGTGAGCTTAGTTTTTGGTTTCTCGTGATCTTTCGCCATGTAACTTTCGGTCCTGGGGAGAAGTGTGAAGTGTAGAAGAACCATGTCGGCCTATCCGCCGCGCTGCTCAGTGAACTGTATTTTATTCTATCTTCTCAAAAACGCCTTCTCTTACCGGAGGTTGGCGATCCAACTAGTTATGATAACTCTTGATTCTGGAGTTCGGAATATTTGTGCCGATGACATGTCATACCAACGCCTTAGATCTTTTAACCAAGAATTTTAACGTCTACCCACAGATGTACTTTCGATCTTGTCCTTAATGATTAATCGGAGAATTTCATATCGTTCTCCCCTCATAGCGTGTCCAATATACTCTAGCTTCCACTTTTTTATAGTTCTTTGCTCTTACTCATCCTCCTGAGTACTTCTTCGTTAGTTTTCCTTTCTACCCATGATATTAAGAATATTCGTCGGTATAGGTACATTCTGAATGCCTCGATCCAGTAACGGGGTGAGCGTCCAATTCTTCGCACCATATAGGACCAAAAAGATGTAGCATCGTAACATGACACAACAGAATTTTGGTGGGAGTAACGGCCAAACTGAAACTTTGGAAGGAATATATAGCAAAATGATATAATGAGAATCTGAATGCCCAAAAAATATGCTGACGCCCAAAAAATAAATGCCGCCCAAAAAATATGAGATCAATAAGGAGAGCCCGCAAATCACAAAAGATGAGGTGCGGCGCGCGATAAAGCTTCAAAATAACGGGAAAGCTGTAGGAGCAGATAAAATTCATGCGAAGCCTTTAAAGATAATCGTCGAAAATGATAGGATAGACTTGAATCTCCTAACAGATTTGTACAACAGAATATATAAATCTGGAAGGATACCTACAGATTGGTTAGAATCACAATTCGGATTCAGGAACGGCGTTGGCGCTCGAGAGGCCATCTTCTCTTCACACGTACTAACACAAAGATGTAAAGATCTGAATGTAGATCTATATGCATTTTTGATTGATTACAGAAAGGCGTTTGATAAAGTATCGCACCAAAACTCGTCGAAACACTTAGGGATATCGGTGTCGATGGGGGAGGTCTGCCTATCATCACTCATTTGAATTGGAAGTAAATGGCATGAGGCTGATGTTACCCTTTCTGCAAAAAGGACAAGTATATTATTTTGCATGCAAATTTTGTATAATGTCTATTGCGTAAGTTTTTATTATCTGTAAGTTCATAATGCCCACAAGAATCATGTCTCCTCCCAGAACAAAACTACGAATTCATCTGGGGTAACTGATATATGTGCTCTTTACTACAATAACGTTACCAAAATATCGGAGTCAAGTAAATCGAATTTTATTTAAATTCATACTTTTTAGAAGACAAGTCCAGTTTTTCATGTTTAGCACAATTAAATATTACATGATTGAATAAATTTATTTTTAAACTGCTTTTATCATGCACTGGCATTTGTATAACAAGTAAGTTATTTTCATATATATAATTCTATAACTATATAACTCATGATCGTTTTAAGCTTTCTTAGTTATACTTATTTCTCAAAAATCCTATCACAATGTTACACTGGTAAACATATTTCAATTAAAACGGTGGATACTACTGGTAACCTTATTGTTAATATACAACAGTAAGGCACAGTTGAAACGAAATAACAAAATTATAAATATAAGCACATTAACGTAAACTTAAAGCACATTTACATGAACATAAATTGCAAAAGTTAATAATAAATAAATATAAAATATATTTTACAGTAAAAATTCACAACATTAGATAGAAAAAATATTTTTGGAGCAAATAAAAAATATTTTCTCCAAAAATTTACTTTGAAAAGCCAATGGTTATTTATTGGATATGTTCATAGTCAACAATAAAATTTTGCTTTTAGCACTAAAGCGCATCAGGAATTTAAAATACAACTAAAATATCATAGGATACTGTCATCGTAAATAAAAATATAACATTGTATAAATATTTTATAACTATAAAAATGATCTCAATGAAATGGTACTCCTTGCTTTAAATATCCTTGAGCTCAAATATTTTTTATTGCTGTTTTAACTTTAACCTAAACACTTGAAAAATGCTGTTCGAAAGAATATACAAAAATACATACAATGCTAGTAGGATTAAAGAGAGCACAAATATGAATAGGGAATGCTGGAAAATTATCAATGAGGAAACGAAACTAAAGTGGACAAGAAATCAAATAATAATATATGATAATAATGAATTTGTATTTTTATAAAACAAAATTATCCAATAAATTTCATGATTATTACATAAGTATTTTCGACAAGTCACCAGAACGAGAAAAGGCACTATTGAGTAATACACCCAGAATAACAGCAATGCTGCACTAAACGAACATTCGGAATTGATGAGGTTCTAGGGAACATAATATTATTAGTAAAAGATGCTATTGAAAAACCTCTATGTATAATAATAAATAGATCGTTTAAAGAAGGCATTTGCCCAAATAGGCTAAAAGTATCAAAAATAGTACCAGTATCGAAAAAGAAGCACTCTAGTAGAATAGATAACTACCGGCCTATACCTCGGCTAAGACAGTTCCCTAAACTATTTGAAAAATGCTATTACAATCAACTCTATCAATGGCTTGAAAATAAACTTTTAACAAATAGCCAAATAGGATACAGAAAAAAATCAAGGAACAATAAGTGCTACTCAGGAAGCGTAAAGCGGGTCTAAACAACAGGCAAAAAGTACTAGGTCTGTTTCTGATCCTAGTAAAGCATTTGTTACGGTGAATCGTAATATGTTATTTGCTAAGTTACAAATCAGATCCGCCGCAGAAAAGAGCCAAAAAGCTACTAGATAAGTGAAACTTTTACAAATAAACTTCATCTGGTGTAAGTTAGCCCAGAAACTTTAGTTTCAAAAAATAAAAGAAGACGGCATATCAGTCGCTATAGTCAGGGAGCAGAATAAAAAATGGGCTCATTCGAAAATGTTCACCGACAAAATAAACCCCGCAGGGATTTACTGCAGTAATGAAGTGACGGCATATGAAGCAAGCCTTTTTGATAATGGTTATGTAGGCTTGCAAATCTGTCAGTTCTGCAAAATTGCAGAACTGACAGAATAAGTAGGGAAAGGAAAAGGCAAAGTCATAGCAGGCGATTTTAATGCAAAATCCACTAGTTGGGGTTCTGAAGAGACGAACAACCGGGGACGAGCGATGGAACAGCTAGTAGCACGTTTCGACCCAGTAGTCTGCAATGAGGCCACGAACCCACGTTTCAAGTAAATCACAGGCAATCCATAATAGACATAACCTTAACAACCAAAGCGCATTCACCACTGGAATACAAACACAAAGCAAAGTTTGTCCAGAGAACAATTAGGGTGGTTTGTGAAGAAAATGAAGAGAAAAGACCTGGAACGTGAAGTAGTAGAGCAACTCACAGAAGAGATTACTACCTTATGCAACAGAACAATTCCTAAAAGATGAGCACACCACCATCGTAAGGAAGTCTACTGGTGGAACGGAGAAATCGCCTCGTTAAGGATAAGTGGCTTCCTACTCAGGCGACGGTAGCAAAGAAAATTGAAGAAGGTTGCTCTAGAGGGGTACCAAGAAGAAAACCAAGCTGCAAAGGCAGCGAGGAAACAATTAAATCAGGCTATTAAACAAAGCCAGAAACAGTCCTGGGAAAAGCTTCTAAAGGAACTAGATGAAAACCCATTTGGTCATGCGTATTAAATCGTCAATATGTATAGGCAGCGAGCAGAAAAGAACTCTGAAGAAACCTATCGGTGAGTAACATCATTGCTAGGATGATACAGACGGACCAAACGTGGCAAACCGGCTTGCCACTCTGTTCAGCTATTCTGCGTGATAAAAGCGCGCGATCCGGCCTGCATTTAAACCTTAGATGAATGTGTAATAAACTACCACGGACAAAATAAGCATAAGTTCAGTCAAAGAGAGATTAACATCACGAGTGAATAACAAAATCAGCTGTAACACTAATAGGCTTAACATACCTCTGATTTTCCAGTTGTAGTGCGGTCACACGCGGGGCCGGGAAAGTCGGTAGCGCCTATAGGGTTAGTGAAATGGGCGCCTAAACGCTTCACGGGTTTAATAAGTCGGACGTCAGTTCGTGCCCATTACCTTGCTGGGCACCTATTGTCTGTCAAGGGATGAAAAGTGCAATGCGGACTTCCATCCTCGTAGATTCCTCTCGCACTTCTATTTAGGCAGCAAGAGGAGTTTGTGTTTGCACATTTACCATTAAGACTCTACCCCAAAACAAAACAAAAAAGTTACAAAACATTGGGGTCACAAGAAGAGAGCAGAAATGACTAAAATCGTACTTAACAAAAAACTCACAAAGAGTGATTGAATGGCAGATATCGGAAGAAAAGTAATTTTCTTGTGGAGTTCCACAACGTAGTATAATAGGACCTCTGCTTTTCTTAATAATGGTTAGTGATCTTCCAAATTCATATAGTGTGACATCCAATTTTTTTTTATAAGCAGATGATGCAAATATTATATTATCTGAGAACTCAGAAAATAAAACAATTAAATCTAGTAAAGAGACTATAAAGAATATAAATCAATCGTGCAGAAACAAAGCAAGCAAGTTAAATGTAGACAGAACGTCAATGATAAAATTTAAACCAAAAACGGCAGTAGTAAAGAAGAGTTTGACAATAACGCTTGATAAAAAGAGTACAAAGCAAACAAACAATGTTCGCTTTTTTGGCATAAATGTAAATGATAAGTTAACGTGGAACAATCACGTACAATATGTGGTACAGTCATTAGCATTTGTTATATATTTCGAAGGATAATAAACAATATACCGAAAAATATTTTGAAATTAATGTATAGCAGTCTTGTAGAAGCAACTATAGAATATGGTATCAACTAGTAATAAAAATATGGAAAGAAATTTCATTCTAAAAAAAAAAGATTATTCGTATAATGTATAATATTTCCAAACGAGAAACGTGCAGCGAATTTTACTATATATGGACTTCATGAACGACATGTATTCAAATACGCGAAACAAAAATTCGATAAAGTCCAACAAAACAGAAATATTCATAAATATGATACAAGAATAAAAGATCAACTAAGAATAGAAAGACAAACTTAAAAATAACGCAGGCTGGAATAGACTATACGGGAGTGAAACTATACGAAAGGTTACCAGAGAATCAAATCGGTAGACAGTATAAATGAATTCAATCGGAAATTGAAGAAATACCTAATCAGCAAAGCGACTTACGAAACTAATAAAGATATGTACATTATACTGATATGTAACTTATTATCTGTGACTTGTCCAATAATATGATCTACTTGTGTATGGATTAGTGCATTGTAAATACATATTGGGATTAATAAATCATTATTGTTGTTAAAAAAATAAGAATAGCATTTTACAAAATAAAGTGTGTTCTAATTAATATCAATTAAATGTTGTTTCAAATAGAAGTCATTGTAAAGTTTTTTAACGTTTTGATAATGGTGCATTTTACAGCTTTTAGAGTCTGATCGTCTCTATTTTCTACATACTCCAATGATGAGAAAATAGAGAAGTGTTGAAAACTGATAATTTTAGATTTCTAATTGAAATATTTCTTTATTTTTGAGTATTGTTAGTTTCTCACTTTTGTTTTGTATGTGTAAAGTTTGTATGTGTAAAGTGTTGTATTTGATACAATGCTTTTCTTATATAACATGTCTGGTAAAGTGGGAGTTTACCTTATATTACTTTTGTTCCTGTTTTAATGTTTTCCTTCCTAGCTTCCCAAGTTTGTGTTCGTTCACTTGTATATTGAATCTTCATCCAGTCTGTCCTACGTAGTTTAAAGGACAATTTCCGTCACACGTTTTCGTCAATGTCTTTCTGTCTATAGAAATTTACACTCGTTTTTATTGGTTTAAATGCAACATTTATTAACTTTGGTATCTTTTCTGATTGTTTCGCTTTATTTTTATCTTTCATATACTATTAGGTGTTTAATACCTAAAGGTATATGAAAGATATAGGATTCATGTTTTGACAATTTTTTCTATTTCAGCTTAGTACGTCTCTTGTATTCACATCAGTGCAAACTATTTACATAAAGCCCCTTCGATTTTATTTGAAATTTTTTTTGTAAAATCGCAATTTTTTTAATTTCTTGTATCGAAAGATACTTTAATATTTAAAGGATTAAGCGAGTTAAAGAAAACGGACGACTTAGTATCGGGTTAATTTGACCTTGAAAACAAATTTTCTGCCCAAATATTTCGGTTGCTATGAAAGTTGGAAAAATAAAACCCGGGGAGCATATGTATGCCTAAGAAGCCTCAATTGTATCAATACGAACAACTGAATACACTGAACCGATTTCGAGCAATAATTTTTTTTCAAAGATTTTTTAGTACCACCACGTATATTTTTATATATTTCGATAGCCCTTGTAATTCTATTTAAAATGATACCACACATGATAGGTCTAACTCTTATTGTTATGACCCTTAACAACTTAAAATTTGGTAACTTGTCGCCATGGCAACCGATATTCAACAGTCATATATACATGGAAGGCCTAAGTAGTAGCACATATATGCAAAGTTACAGGAAAAAATATTGTACGTTGTATAAGACCTATAAGACATAACTTTGTGCTTTTGCAAGTTAATAAATGTTATCAGTGGCGGGTTAATTTTGGGAGGCGTTCAAACATTTTATTCACAAATTCAGTTTTAAAACTAGAACACTGAAATTTTGATCACATATAGTATCTTGTATTATGCGTCGAATGAAATTAGTACTATGCCTGAAACTTGTGTAGAACGCGACGTTGCCACGTTTAAAATTTTACCAACTTTTCGATTCATTTTCTCGAAAACGGCTATTGTACTACATTAAATATCTCAGTTCCTATGAAAGTTAAAAAAAATAAAACTTGGGGAACATGCGTAAGACCCAGGGATTTCAATTTTGCGCGGATTAAGCGGGCACGGCAAGAAGTGTCTCAAAAATGATAGTGGGGAAAAGTTGTCAGAAATTGCAGCAGGCCGCGCCAAAATGGGAGAGCGAAGCTGTCCGCGCCGTAGGCAAATATGGGGACCAGGGCCAGATTGACCAGCCTGGCCAGATTGCTCTTAGAAATTAGTCAAAAAGAGAGTCAAGAGTAATCGTAGGCCATGGCAAATCGGACAGTGGAGCTGTCCACGCCGTACGCAAATACTGGGAAAAAGTGAGTCAAGACCAGCGGTAGGCCGCGGAAAACTGTACAGCGAAGCTGTCCGCGCCGTAGGCAAATATGGGAACCGGGGGATTCATGGGTAGGCGATTTATTAATTTACCCTAAAAAACTATTGTGTTAATTGTATTTAATAAGACAAGTTATAAGGTGACAGTCAAAATTAATAGATTCAACTTTTGTTTTATGCAAGATAAAACAAAACGTAGGACTTCCAGTTTACGAAAGATGGGATGGCGATCATGTCCACGAATTTTTTGATTATATATAAAAACATAGGTATATACTTGTGTTCGTAAATCTTTTTTGTTTTATTGATTTTACTTTATGACTATCAAGAATATTGGTATTTTTTGTTCAATTGAGTGATTTGATATATTCTTGACTATGTGTATTTGAAGCTGTCTTTTCTATATATTTTGAACGTTAGTTTGTCTTGATTTCTTCTTGTAGTTTGTAGTCAAGTTAAATTCTACAAAACGTTGTTCGGAGCTGGTTTTAAATTTCAATGTGAATTTACTTCTTGTGTGTATATTATTTATTCTGCTAAGAAAGAATGTCATTTCTTTGCCGCTTCCTTTTCACAGTTAGGTGTATACATATCGGGAGTAATAATTTATTACGTGGTGTAGCATCCATTTTGTTTTTTCAAACTTTAAAATGACTTTTGCCATTAGAATGACAATTCCATTCAGAGGGTGCTATATTTCTTAAGACAATATATTTTTATTTAATCCGTGCGTTGGGCTGCAATGCGTTTATTGTAATGTGTTTTATACAAAAGCAATTAGAGTAAGTTTTATGTAAATAAATTTGCAAATTTTCTTATTATATCTTGCAGTTAAATGACCTGAAGATGTGTGGCAAGGTTACATAAAACCTGATGTCAACTAACAAATGCTTTTCGTGAAGTAGTAAGTTCAACGAAAATAAGCAAGAAGCGAAGAAATTTTAGTCTTAAATTAATTTTTTCATGTACTTTTAGAAATTATTCTAGTGTTGCAATTGGGACCCAAAACAAAAAAGTCGACAAATGTTTATAATTCTTCAATAAATAACCATTGATTCCAAATTTCTTAAATATTTATGGCTTCTTTATTGCGAAAAGTTGAAGGTTAAATATGAAACGTCGTAAAAATGTTTTTAGAACATCAAAAGAGAAACACCTGAAACCTGCGGGTAAAAAAAACTGTAAAACCCTTATTTAAATTATATTAAATAAGAGTTCTTCTTAAAACGGGAATATTCATTTACAGAAATTATGTTGATAGAGAAATGTTTGTTAAAATAACAGTAACAAATTTGGCAGTAACAATAAAACATGCATAACGTATTTAAATGTTACAGAATATTATAGAAACAAAGATGTTTATTTAAGTAATAACTGGAATGATCATGATGTAGAAAATATGGTTTTTAAGTAATATAAATACTTTGTTTTAATAATTGTTATACATAAAAAAGTTAGTACGCTTTTCTTAAAACTACTATAAAAAGCATCAACCAGAAACAAAAAAAATAGCCAACTAAAATATTGGTTGCCTTAAAAAAAATGTATGTACTTTAAAATATATCAAAATATTGTCGCAAAATATTTATATCATTTATGACATTAAAAATATAGAATTTATCACTCTGTACTTATAAAATTGTAATGCTAAATATTACGATCTAAGTTGTTAAAATAGAAATAAAAATCATCAAAAATAGACTTTATAAACTAGTAACGAAGTTATATACAAATATATACTTAAGCTTAAATAGATTCATACAAAAAGATAAAAATCATTTTTTCGAGTTATGCTCATAGTAACAATTTTGTTTAATAGATAATACTAACGTGGTAATAAAACGACACATTGAAGGCTATAAAAATAGGGCAAAATCATCATATAAAAAAGCACTTCATGGTATAATAAATGTGAAGCAGTTTATTGTTCATATATTAGTGATATTGCCTATAACAATAATTTTTCTTAAAACATAAAAACGACAACTTTTTAATACATATATACATTCTGTATAAACATATGTCCTGAAAAAATATTTTTCTACTTCATTATATACTTTGTTGTTATAATTTAAAGAAAACGTCAAAATGAAAGTAACTCTAAGGTATCTTTCTGGAATTTTATATAGAGTTACATATTGAATTTCTTATCTCCAATCTTATTTTCTACACCACTCATGTGAATGAGTTTAAAAGTAACATTTATAAAATTTAAGATTTATAAATTTAATAGTAACATACATTTTCGATTTGCATGTAGGCGCAATGCCACATTTAGTGGGTGACTAGGGCCTTTAACCAGATATTTCGGAATGTCCTAGTTTTAATAACTTCAAAATAAAACCTACCATCCGCTTGCCAATTGTTTTAATGCGAAAGTTGAATGCAAAGGGACGCCAAAATGATCTTTCAGAGTTTAAAGCCCTCCCGAAATGAAAAGCTAAATATGCCACTGTATAGACATTTTTATAAAATTGAAGACATTCGTATTTTCAACAAACAAAAACATTTTAACGGCACTTGACGTTATGTTTTAAACTTTGTAACTGTTCTAATTGAAAAATGTGACTTTGATAGGTGCAACATTTATTCCTTAAGCATTGTTTTAAACAGCACAACAATCTGTTGCATGATTTTTATGATTTACAAAAATCAGATCATCAATCAGATAATAGTTCATTACCTTAACCTTAACGTTTATCAAAGTTAAGGTAAGCAGGTAAAATTTTATTTACTCGTAATTTTTGCAATTGTTTTACGGCGATATAAAATACAAATATGTAAGGTATGACATAATTTTTTTTTTAATTTAAATCATCAAAAATGTGGAAAATTTTTACTGAAGTATTGGTAATAATAAATAACCAAGCATGTAATTAAAAATAGTAGAACTGAAATTCTAAAATTAAAGCTGCTAATGTGATTTCCTTTGTACTGTACATCACCGTAATAATATTGACAGATTCATTTGACAATAAAATATATGAATATACAGAATGCAAAATCAAGCCGTGCATCCGTCGATTCCGTAATTTGGTTGAGATGCCGGTTGGACGTAATCGTGACAAAGTTGGTTGTCGTAAATAGAGTATTCGATTCGGTCGTCATCTAGATTAATTAAACTCGTCTCAGGACTGCTGGTTTGATAATCGGTCATTTCGTCGATAAGAATGCTGGGCGGTCGATGTAGAACTGTTAGTGAAGAATTATCTATACTGCCTATATAAAAAAAATTTAATAATTAGTCTATCAATGTACATGATAATCAGTGGATAATATTGCTTGATTAAGATCAATGGATCAGTGAAAAAACTTTCAGTAAAGAATTTTGCAAACTGGCAATTCAATATGACATCTCTCTTTAAAAGTTGTGTCTTATGTTACAGAGCATATACAACAAGTTAATTAATTTAATCATGAACACCGTATCTTACAGATATTATTGTGGAAAAAGTAGTCAACTGAGACGTGTGCAATGCATTCTGTAATTGATTATGAAGTTTTTCATTACGTACTTTGTATTGGTGTCAATATATTATAGAAAATATGAAACAAACGGAGTATAAGTTTGAAGACACTAAATAGTACTTTGGTTATAAGTATTAATAGCCTAATAAAATATTACATCTAACAATTTTTCCAACGAATAAAACTATCACTATATACGTATGATCTTTCTGGGGACTAACCAGTTTAGCGCATATGAAATTCAAATGTAAATTTTAATTCGACGAAAGTTTGAAAAATTGTGCTTTTCAGGAACAAATCGAATTTGCATAAAAATTCAAGTTTTCTAAAAAGACACGCAGATAAACCGGTAAAAAAATGCGTTTTATTTCATCTTTCTAATGTTATTCAGACTTGAGAAATATTCATCAAAACTTACAGAATTTTACGTTTTTCCGCTTAGTTTAACACGTTGACTGCCGACCACGCACCGTTTGCTGGTATTGGTTATTACGATGAGGCCGGTCACGCAACAGTTGCGTGATAGGCAATATTCCCTTAAGCGTTAAAAGCACACGTCGGCTTTTCTGGCGATCAGTTTATATTGTGTCGGTATTGTGAGAACATTCTTTATAAGTGATATTCAAATATTTGAACTTTGATATTATAATTAGTTTGGAGGGCAGTTAAAACTGGATCGTATTGCTATACCAGGACCTTCAGATGTTAAGAAACGTGTTATACAAATAAACAATCATAAAAGTTTAACGGATGAAGAAATTACGGCCCTTTTAAAAATATCGGATGATAGATTTTATGATGACGTCACAAGTGACGATGAAGTTTATAATGATAGTGATAGTGAAAACGACGAAAATGATAGATATGAAACAATTGAAACAAATGTCGACGTTACTCCACACGAAAGGATGC
This sequence comes from Adranes taylori, assembly GCA_009867245.2. Classification (NCBI taxonomy): domain Eukaryota; kingdom Metazoa; phylum Arthropoda; class Insecta; order Coleoptera; family Staphylinidae; genus Adranes; species Adranes taylori. Next base: position 2,375 of record WYDF02281107.1, on the reverse strand, counting down.
AGCAAAATTTTACGAATAACATTGTACGGAGCGATCCTCCCTTGATAAATCGCCAAAAGCTGGTATTTCAAGGTCAAACAGGCTTAAAACAACAGCCAGAAGGAAATAATATCGATTATTTTAATTTACTTGTCGATGACCGCTGTGATTTAATTGTAGAACAACCTTTACGCTGAGGACATATTTCTCATTAATGATAAAATGAGAGCACATATAATAGACTGACAGAATCTTTCCAAGAATCCTTTAAATGCGAGTGTTTCTTGGTCTTTTTTTGCACATGGGAACAATAAAGATAAATCGAATTCAAGATTATTGGAAAAAACATCACCTGTTCAACATCGGGGGGTTTTTCGGAATATACGGGAAGAAAGAGGTTCTTATTAATTTTGAGATGCCTCAAAACTTTGCTAAAAACCCCACAGAAGATAGTGTTGTATCCAATGATAGGTTGCACAAAATCAGACGTATATAGATTATAGTAGGTATTCAACCGCCTTCTTTATTTCTGGCTATATTTAACTTGAATGACTCAATTAATGACAGTTTTTGAAAATGTAACCTTTAATAAAAGTAATTTTATTATTAATAGTTTATTTGGAGTAATAAGTTACTTCACAGGTGAAATTAACTCCATGATAGTTTGTGAAGCAAAATAGAATCTCTCGTTTATTGTAACGAACAAATAATATATATGCATTTTATAAATTAAACAATAATATTAGTTCATTGCACAAATGACACTACTATTTTCGATGGATTGTTGACCGTAGTAGTCAAAGAGCTATGCAATCGTATTAAAAACAATTAGACTTTATATACATAGGTTTTGCTATGTGTAGTTAAAATTAATTTATATACAATTCTTGTCATCATGTTATAATCTCTAGAATATCCCAACTTTTTACTAGAATGGCTTTTATTCGAGGGAATGACCAGATTATGATATATACAATTAATAATGATAAAAAACGTGAACAATGCATCAAATGAATATATATGTAACTTTGAATAGTTGTTATAGTGAAATATTCAGGAGCATAAAACCGTAATTCTTATTCTCTGAATAGTTCTCTTGCTGTAACAATTCAATTAGAGTATCCGCTTTTATGGAATAATAGCGGTAATGAAAATATACAAATATAGTTAAATATTTCAAATTTAACGTGTGATGGGGTGTGAGTTCGGATTTCTCTGGTACCAGATCCTCTATTATTTTTAAATAAAAAATCATAAAATTTTAGCCTATTACCTGAATATTTATTATATAAGTACCATGAATTCAGTAAGAGCGTTTTCGGAGTGTGTATGAAGGCTTTTTTATACCATCCCAAGGTTTTTCTAGCAGAAGCATTATATGATAACATTTGATGTTTACGATCGATGTTTACATATACTTATTACACTATGATGGCTTGTGTTATTCCATTGAGTTCATCACAGTTTTCAAGTATTCCAGGCCTTACGCATTTTTTCTTTCACAACATCTGTACAATTGTCTTTCCGGTTGGTTCTAATTGTCCCGGTACAATAGGTCTTACGTTTCAATAATGTTGCTCCTAGCGAATGACTGTTGTAAAAATTGACCATGAATAATGCATGGCCCATATCTAGCTTTTCTTTCATCCAATGAAGCACAGCAGTAGACGCATGACCAGAGCTACTCGTCATGTGTTTGGCACCAGTAGAAATCATTTGTTTCAAGGAAAGACCATTAGGTTCTGTTAAAACATATAATTTCCTGCCATATTTATGACGCTTCCCTACTATAATCTACCACAGGTCTGATATTGTACAACCTATCATTGGATACAACACTATCTTCTGTGGGGTTTTTACCAAAGTGGAGGCATCTCAAAATTAATTAGAACCTATTTCTTCCTGTATATTCCGAAAACCCACCGATGTTGAACAGGCGATGTATTTTCCAATAATCTTGAATTCGATTTATCTTTACTGTTCCCATGTGCAAAAAAGACCAAGAAACACTCGCAATTCTTCCTTGGAAAGATTCTTCTAGTCTGTTATGCGTGCTGTCATTTTATCATTAATGAGAAATATCTCCCCGGCGTAAAGGTTACATTGTTCTACAATTGAATCATAAAAGCGACCATCGACAAGTAAATTAAAATAATCGACATTGTTCCTCCTGGCTATTGTTTTAAGCACGTTTGACCTTGAAATACCAGCTTTTGGCGATTTTTCAAGGGAGGATCACTCCATACAATATTATTCGTAAAATTTTGCTGCACACTTTCGTGTGTAGTAGCGTCGACATTTGTTTCAATTCTCTAAATGATAGTAAAAATCATATCAATATTATATATATATATATATATATATATATATATATATATATATCTCGCTAAAAAGCA
>WYDF02281096.1:0-17106 GCA_009867245.2 Adranes taylori | reverse complement strand
AAGGGGCGTACACTGTGACATCTGTTACATTCGCCCCTTCATTATAAACAAAACATATGGAGGGTGTAGATGATATAGAGTTTTGATTTTGTAACTATGAGGTTTTATTTGAAAATCTAGCTCTTTTTTCATGAGATTTTATTTTTGATAATGAATGATGCATCTCTTTGTTGTAAGATGTTGAAAGAATACATAATTTAAAAACTAGAATATCTGTTGCTTAAATAACCAATTTTTTTCTTTCTTATTGTTTATTGGTAAAAAGTTATCCTTGTAAGAACTGACCTCTGATCTTTCTAAAATATATGAAGATACAAAAAAATAAGAAATTCTTTATTTATTCTTATTTCCTCTCTTCTGAGTTTTTTTCACGTTTCGTTCGTTCAATTGTAAATTTCTTTGAATTTATTGAAGTTGTAAGTTGCAAAAGAATCTTAATTTATCCCCAGTACTAATTATTTTCATCAAATCATAATTATTAATTGGATCGTTTTTTATTTTTGAAATTGATAAATTTATGCTTCCTACTGATCTATTTTCTTTTGAAATATCTATCTTAGGACAATTTTTTTAATTACCGGTGATAATCTGCAGATTATTTATTAGGTTTTAATGGCTCTGTATAATCGGCCTATTAGTTAAAAACGTTATGCGAACCGAGGGAATTGATTCCGTTAAAAAATAATTCCGTTAGTAAAACAAAATTTCAATCCATTTTTTCCCTGTAGAACAAAGTTTAACAGGCTTAGTCAAAAATTAGTAAGTTCGAAAAATGATTTGGAACATAATATATCGATACTTAACTTACCACAGGAAATCAAATTTTAGAACTAAAAAAACTTACTTTTCAAGAGTGGTAGATCGGCAATAAATCCTGCCGTATCATCCAAACCGCCCTGTGCATCATCCACAGCCTGTCCAAGTGCTTGATGCAGTGAGAGTGGATCATCCACGCGACCCATACCCATTGCTCCACCCAACATAGAATGCGCCAGGCCATAATCGCTCGCGGAGAGTCCGCGCTGAACGCCACTACCAGGTCCACCACCTGGCCCCGGACCGACTCCAGTTCCACCATAGGGGAATGACGCACCATGGCCCAATTGACTCTAATAATTCGAAATACAAATATTTAACAATTTTCAGTACAGAAGTCAAATACTTGTACAAACTATGCTCATCAACGAGCGTCTTATTATTTCTAAATACAGTAAACTCGCGATTATCCGGGTCCCGGTCAACAGAGTCTCTGGGTTAACCGAGCTAGGCATCGGAAGAAAAAAATAAAAATGAAGCTCTTAATAGCGGAACAATTACGGCGAGAAGCGATGTTTATCCGCTTTACAAGCATGTCCAGCCTTAGATGTCGTACTTCGGGCCACTGTCACCTCAGATGGCTCTACGCTCGTGTTAAACGTGGTTGGGTTATTGTCTTATCTTTTTCTTGTGTGTTTCTTCATTTCTGTGTTTCTATATGAGCGGGAAACGAAATAGAGTTGTAGTTTCTCTTGAAACAAAATTTAATGCAATGAAACGGTTGGACAATGCCGATTCTATTAAAACGGTAGCTACCGATTTGGGAGTTGGGGTTGGGGAAGTGACTGTTGGGGATTGGAGACGTTACCGAAAAGAAATAGAATTTTTCTAAACAAAAGTGTGAGTGGAGGCAGTGGTTTCAGTCGAAATATTTTGAAGCCGGGCGACTACGAGCAGATGTCTGAAGCTCTTCTTCTGTGGTTTTCACAGCTTAGAGGGATGGGCAATCCTGTGAGTGGGCCAATGCCTCAATCTAAGGCACTTGAGTTCCACAAGAACTTTAAAGACTGCAAGGAAACATTCACTGCAATCGATGGATGGTTGGACAGGTAGAAGAAGAAATACGGCATAAGGCAGCTGAGCATTAGAGTGGGGAAAAACTGCCAGCTGACATACCTGAAGTTGCGGCACTTCAGTCTAAAATGGAAGAAATCGTTTTCAAGGAAGGGTTGACCTCAGATCAAATTTTCAATTCAGAACGAAACTGGTCTTAACTTTTGAATGCTACTTTCTAAAACCTTCAAAAACCGCAGCAAAATCCGAAAAAAGGTGCATGGATAGATAGCACGATTTTTAGTGACTGGTTTTTTAAAGAATTTGTTCCAGTCAATGAAGCATTTTTTAAAAAAATAAGCTCCCAAGAAAGCAATTTTATTATTGGACAATGCGCCATCTCACCGAGACGGCAAAGAATTGTGCAGTGGTGTTATTAATGCTATATTCCTACCCACTTATGTGATATCGCTTATACAATCCTTAGACTAAGGGGTTCTAGAAATGATGAATAGAAATTACCGCCGAATGCTTCTCCAAAAGCTGATGTAATAAAGCAAAAAATGTAGCATACTGGATTGCTTCAGCGTGGGACAAGGTGAAAACTACCAGCATTCAAAACTCATGGAAAAGTTTATTTGGCTTAGATAGACCCCCTAAAAAAGTACCAGAATAGGAGAATCTGAGCGAATTGTGTAACTAGCCAATGAGCTACCTGTTGAAAATCAAACCAACAGCGAAGTCGAAGACATTCGTGATTGGCGCAATGAATATGTCCAGATGAAGATTACAGATGCGGAAATTATCGATATGGTTTACAGTGCTATAGATAGTGAAGAAGACAACGATACTGGCGAGATAACACCAAAAATATCAGATTCCGATGGGTTGAAACTGATCGATCGTAGAGCAAGAAGAAGAGTCTACTCGACATGACAAACTCTATCTTGCGTTGGCGTAACATTGCCAGGATTTTTTTTAAATATACATTAATTTTCCTTTTAAAAATTATTTTATATTAAAATTATTTCCGCAGAATATCAAAACATGTTTATGAAAAGCGATAGACCTGTAAAATATAAAACTCGAGTAGTAGGAACTTTCGTTAGCACCTTTATGCTCGATAAAAGATTGAAATTGTGTACAAGTAATGAGGATCCCGTTGATTGTCTGAAATTTTTGTTTGTCTGAAACAATTCGTAGAATCACTTCAACCCGTTGCAGTGGCTCGATACATGTAATGGTTGGAAGAACGATTATCAATTAAGTTGCTGAAAGTCTTAACGTGCTTTTAGATTTAAGCACACGCACTGAGCATATGCACAAAGAATTTGTTCGCGCTCTATGGACTATGGACGACGAAATAGCTGCAGCCGCGTTTTTTGTACTGATTTTGAATACTTGATCAACTTGGTAAGTCACAAGATTATTAAAAATAATACCAGTTTTAGAAAAATAATACCAAAGTGAAGCTTTTTTTGTGCTCTGCACTGCCTAGATTTTCTGTACTTAAGTTGGTTGGTAACTAATAAATGCCAAGCGGCAGTTTTTTTTGTTTTTGAATAGTATTCTGGATGCTTTACCTCCCATAAAATGGGTACATTTTAAAATTCTCGTAGAGCCAATAAGATTCTACTGTTGTTCCACTCCATCACAAACGCAGAATTACAGCTAATTCCGTTGGTCACACAACGAACGTAAGCTGCCAGCGTAGTCTAGTTTAAAGTGAGTACTCGAGCATTAATTAATGCCTTTGAGCATGCACCCGAGACCGACACTAACCCGATCGCAATTGCACCTATTCGCGTAGAGTGACGCGAAATTCGAGCTTGCGCGCAAAACCGTTTACATTTGAGCATTCATGGTGTATCAGTGCGTGCTTGCTCAAACCTAAACGTACAAAAATGTTCAAAATACAAAATAATACGCCAATTTTTTTTGTCTCATTTTGGACCAACAACATATTTTTATAAGGTGTTTATGGCAAAGTTGAAAAAAAAAATTGGCAAAGTCAGTCAAACTTGATGTTTTTATCATTTAAAATGAACATGTCTAATAATGATATCATAGTTTCAAAGGCAAAAATTTTCAAAATACTGAATAATACCCGAATTTTTTTATTTTGTTGTGGTCCAACAACATATTTTTAAAAGGTGTTTAAGGCAAAACTGAAAAAGGTTGACAAAAGTTAGTTAAATTTATTGATTTTTATCATATAAAATGAATGTGTCTAATAATGCTATTATAACTTCAGAGGCAAAAATTTTCAAAAGACGAGATAATACCCATACATTTTATATTTTATTTTAGTCCAACAACTTATTTTTATTATATGTGTAGGGCAGAGTTAAAAAAAAGTTGCAAAAATTAGTCAGTGACTGCTCCGGATGGACAACAAGCTTTTTAATTAGTGTTGTAATAAAAGTTCCTTGTTTTTATATTTATTTATTTTTTCACTCTTTTGGCCATCGTCCGCTGAAACTGCAAAAATATTACATCAATTTACACAGTATAAGAAATAAATTAAATTATGGTATATCAGTATGTTATCTGTTGCTTTATTAGTTGGGTTTTTCGGACATTTAATTTAAACAAATTATAAACAAACAAAATAAAAATCGTTTTCAAGGAAGGGTTGACCTCAGATCAAATTTTCAACACAATAACCAAATAAATTAAGCAATAGATTATATATGTAAACCTTAGTTCTTGTATTGTGTAAATTAATGTAATATTTTTGCAGTTTCACCTGACCATGGTCAAAAGCTGAAACCGGTATGAATAAATAAATGTAAAAACAAGGAAGTAGTGCCATTAAAACTCTAAATAATATAAAATGATATGTTTGATAATGGTATTCCAATGGGATTCTAGAAGATTCGTCTCAAATAAAACTGAGTTCTAAATATATTTAGTTTCGCAAAGTTAAAGTAACATTTGGACAACGTAATGAAATATTCAATATTGTACGCATAAAGTTACGTCACATGCGGTACTGCATCTCTCAATCTTAAAGTTTTAATTTTTTATGGCTGAGATATTTATGGCGAACTTCTCGCCGGTTTACAACTTAGTGATGAATCGTGCAGATCTAGAAATAGGGAAATCTTGACAAAATTCGGTCTGTTATTAAATTAATTTATACGTATTCTGGGATCAACGTCCAAATAATATTTTTTCTAATGTTATAAAAACAAAATAGAAGAATTACTTAAAACACGAATGTATAGTGTTTTGACACGCAATGCAATTATAGATGAAACTTTTAAACTAGCATAAGAGGATTAAAATAGTATCAAATATTTGAAAAGTAATTATGGATGGCTATATTTCCTAGAATAGTATACACTTTGTTGACTAACATACTATTTGAGCTTTATTAAGCTATTCGCCTCCACTTTCAATGTACTTTTGCATCCGTGATAACTATCGTCTATCGTTAATAGGTCGTTAATAGTAACAAGAATAATATAATATCAAATCTTTGAAAAGTAGTTATAGGTTTCCTTAAACAATTAAATATTTGTTGTCAAACATATTTATTAAAAATGTATCAAGCTATTAGCCTTTACTTGCAATGCATTATTACATGCGTTTGTCGTTAGATATTCAGTTTTAGAAAATGATTTTTCAATAAATTTCAGAGAATAGTTTATCGATATTTGTTTTACAGGTGTACAAAAACCGCTCACTTGCCAGGCCCAGGATTAGGGCCCTTGTAACAACTAGGGCGCTTAGGATGGGCGGGTTACTGATTTTTAAGGCGGACAGGGCGGGCGTTTTAGACCTCAAAGGTCCTAGGGTCTATTTAATTACAAATGAAAAAAATTAGGTCAGACTCGGACCTGAAAATGTCGACCTTTAATTTGTTTGAAGAGATATTGAACTTTATTAATTTCGAATATAACTTACTTACAGCGTCGGAATTTATTTCTATATTAATTACCTTTTTAGGGTGCAATGTGAACAATGTAAACAAGCTAAAGTAAGATTCTCACGACACTTTTGGAATATATGTTAAAAACTTCTATACTGGAAACTCAGGTGAAAATAATAATGAAAATCGGAACCATTTTAGATTTGCCGACGGTATTATTTTAATTACTCATCGCATCGAAGTGGTCAAAGCGATACTATAAAAGCTTTCAAAGGCTCTAGGTTTAGAAATCAATGCATTGAAATTTCGAATTATGACAAATCTTTGCAAGGGAGAAATCTGGTATATTACGCAATAATCTCATTATGTCTGCACATACAAATGCATACGCCATAAGATCAGCAATAGAAAGGTAACCTATGTAAAGCAAAATATTTGATTAAAGTGTTTTCCCTGTTTTTACTTTTGGAGCTGACGCACTCAGATTGACAAAAAAACATTTAAATCAGGTGTGCCAAAAAGTGCAATGGAGCGGAGCAATGTGCAAAGTGCAATGGAGCAATGGATCGACTACAAAAATTAGTGAAGCGACTAAAGTACAAAAGAACGGTGGAACGTCGAACAAATAACTAAAATGGGACTGGATGGGCCATGTTTCGACGTTGCGACACTGACAGATGGGTATTGGGCAAGAAATTAAAAAATAGAAACGATCCAAAAAGCATTTTTAAATAAAAGAAGATGTCTACTTACTCGACAGGACGACAACGTAAGAAGCTGAAGCTGATGAGAATAGCACAAAATCCGTTAAAATAAAAGAAACTATGGGAGGTTCTTATACAACTATTAGGTCTTATCTTAGGACATAAAATATCTATGGTTTTACAACAGTGAAACATAAATGATAAGAAGTATTTTATTTAAAAGTTATCTATCTTTAAAACTATCAAGTTCCAAATATTTAGGTTTTGAGTAATTTCGTTTAATTTATCAAAATAAATACATACGTAGTATCTTTATTTTGAAAAGAAATGAAAAGAGAGGTAATTTTTTTTGTTTATGTTTACTTATGTTTATGTTTACTAATACAAATTTTGACAACTAAATAAAAAAAATTGCAATAAATCTAGGATTTTGAAGGCTTATGAAGTATGTAACGCCCTCTACCGAGAAACACTAGTATTTTGACAGTTTCATTCGACGTGTTTTTTATCGTAAACGGAATTTATACTTTTAAATAAATAAAAATATATTATTCAAAATAACAAGGTTTAGTGTCATTATTTAAAACTGTTTCCTCATCGCACCTCATGGTGCTTGTAAGAAATGAAGCAATGAACTATTACAATACGTAACTGGAAGTGGCAACCAGTTGCATCACAGATGAAGCCATGTGTAAGTTAGGCAACCTGTTTGACAGTGGGTATCTCTATCCCCCATTTGAAGAGATTGTGCGATGTCTGGGCATCCACTTTCAAATTTTTTTGTAAAAGCGTCTAACTAAATTACGTAAAACTTCCATACAGAACTGCATTTTTACTTATATGGGGTGAATCCTCAGGATCCATTCGAAAGATATTTCACAATTATTGTCACATTTTTCATTAATTAAACGTTGGAGTAGAATACTTGAATCTGCTTGGCACAGAATCTATTTTCAGAATCTTTTTGTTTCCAACAAATTCCTGATCTTCTGAAAAAATATTCACTGCACAAACATGAAACAAAAAATTAAGGAATCCTTTTGTCTAACTGCTTGTATCCATATTTCCAGGACTTTAAAGGGAAATCTGTGAAATTGTTTATTTAACAACAGACATACAAAATGCACAACCTTAGGTACTGACCACCACATCTGACCACAAAATTCATAACCTCCTTAGTTACCCATGAAATATAATATTACTGCGTTGATCAGCTAAATGATTACATTTATGAGCCACATAATTATGCGCCATTCTTATAAAAAGAAGAAAACTATGTATAAAAATAAATAACAATTATGATTATACAAAAACCGTTATTTTCACTAGTACAACATCGCTAAACTTATCTCAACAGATAAGTTAGAGAGAAATATAAATACTCAACACAATCTGTCCTTATCGGCTTCAGAGCCTACCATGGTGTAGGTTGTGCGGATTCCCTGCCAGTTACGTAGTATAGAGTTCATTGTAATTAAGTTATCTAAAAATTAGTGTTTTGTTGGTTGCATACTTGCTGCTGGTGGCTTTAGTCATCATAAAGGCACCATTTCTACTTGTTTTAATTTAGTAATTTTTTTATGCTTTGCTTGGGAAATAAAAACATGTTATAATTTGATTACATCTCTATCTATGTATACAAGAGATGAAATTAATATTTTTATTCGGAAACATTTTTGGAGGGCCTATCAAATGGTTTGTGTATGTACGCTTATTTACAAGAATTATTCCTTGGCTACTGCATCGATTGGAATGAAATTTGGCGAGGAGGTGTAATTTCAAATAATTTTTGGAGAAAAGTTTGTCGGTATTTGTTTTAGAGATGTGCAAAAACCGCCTGCTTGTCCGGCCCCGGATTAGGGCCCTTGTAACAACTAGGGCGTGCGGGTTTGGGGGTTTTAAGACGGGCGGGTTCGTTAGGGTTCAATGGGCATAAGGGCTTTTGGTTTTTCTTTCATTCTTTTCATAAATGAAAAAAATTAGGGCGGGTTTGAGTGCGCCCTAACCTGAAAATGCCGATCTCTAATTTGTTTGGAAAGATATTAAACTTGAATCATTCAGGATTTTAGTTATAGCGTCAGTATTTATTTTATATAATTAATTTTTTGTTACAAATCGCATTTATATAATTATTAACTACCAGATTTAATACCTTAAATTATCATTTTATGTGGTATAAAAATCTATCTTATTGAGATAAGAAGTATAATATTAGCGTCCCTCAAATTTTTATTAACTGTATTTTTACCCTCAATAGTAAACGCATTGAATATTGGAGATTTCAAATTCTTTGAGGAGTTTATATGATAGCTATGAGTTCGTACAAGACGTTTACCCTTATTAAGTGAGGTCAAAGGATTATGCGTATGAAAATCCTAACATATTTGTTCCCTATATCTTATGCATAGTTCGCGAACATTCTAAGACGAGAGGATTAAATCCTTCATGCAAATATTTTAGTTGTGCTACGATACGATGCTGGTCGCTTATAATATTTTGCATCGAAACATTCCATCAGGAGTTTTAAATCACAGACGTAAGAACTTGAAAACGGACGAGAGTTTTTAATTTTTAACCAATTGAAATTTTATATTATTGAATCTCTAACATTTAGTGTCTTCAAAGTGTATGTATAAAAATGAAAATATTTTCTTGAATACTGAATACTTTTTCTTAGTCTAAAATGGAAAAGAAGTACTTTTCATTTATCACTGTATATTTGTCTGCATGTGCAGGAGTAACTCCGTTAATCATTAATATCTGATTAAACCAAGATCGTTGAGGTGTTAAAAGCAACCTTTTCGTAGCCTTATTTGTGCGTTTACATACTAATCGACTGTTGGAAGAATTGACCGTTGCGCTAATATCACGTTCAAGTACCACATCCTTTATCGAGTATTATAATAAATTAAATGCGTTAAATTGATCCACATTTGCTCTATCTACTACAAACGAAAAAATCTGATTTTACATGAATGATGGGGTGGCAATCTTTGATTGATCTTTCCTGATTTATATCAGGGATTTTATTATTTCAAAGATTGATGGGTGTCCCAACAAGAACGGAAAATTTAAATTTTGCGCCATTTTTGTTGTTATGCTTGTATGTCAAAGACTATTCTCTACACATAGCTTTGCACTTCTATACCTTCAAAATACAATTGAATCAAGACTCCAGTCCACAGGCTATACGAGGCAAATCGTCGGTTGGATTATTGAATAACTACAAGTAAGCATTTTAATGAAGATACTAGTTTCCAGGAAAGTTTGCCAACAAAATTATTTTGAGTGCTATTTTCGTGGCTGATGGCGTTGTGAACAAGCTAAATTACCATATTCGGAGTAATGAAAACACACATCTGAGAAGAAAATGGATACTAAATGTTTCACTGTTTGATGTGGTTCTTGAGTTGGAGACATCATTGGATAAAATTTTTCGAAAAAGCTACTGAGAGTGCCCAAATATTCAATGGCGACCAATATCGGAGCATGATATTCTGTTTAATGCTCCACAAGTGCAAGTTAGAAGTAATATCATAAGTGACATAGATACATTTTTAAAACTTTCTATTAAAGTATACAATGTAAATCAAGATTTAGGGTTAGTACTCACCACATGCGTGTGATTAACATCAGGCTCTCTTCTCAATCCGAGCTGATTATAGTGATGACCTAATCCACCTAATCCCGCATACGGATCGCCACCTCCACTCCCTGCAGCCGCTGCAGTTAGATATTCTAAATGTTGTTGAGCAGCAGCTGCTGCGGCAGCACTACTCACAGTAGGGGGACTAGGCGCGGGTCCACCACTGCCATCAAGTGCATTAGCACTTCCCCCACCGCCCAATGGCGGCGTCTGTCCATGATGATGATGATGTGGATGTAGATGGACGGGATGTGTAGCTGTTGTTCCATGGTGCGGATGGTGTGGATGATGCGGATGTGAAACGCCTGCAGCTGAAGGTGGCGCAACACTTGGTACACCCACACCCGGATGATGCGTATGATGGGGAAAAGGAGGAGGAAAATAAGGCGGTTGAAAATCTAGAGCAGCTGCAGCTAATGCTGCAGCGTGTTGTTGGTGCATTTGAGCGTTCCGATTACCTAAAATTATTAGAATAACTAGTTTAGAATATAAAAAATTCTCTCAGAATTACGGTAGATACAATAAGCAATTAAAACCCATAGTATTCCTAAAACTCTATAATTTAACAAAACTTGCGATATACGTTTTATCAACTTGTTGACATTATTTCATCACCACAATTATAGCAGGAGAAAGAAAATTCATGACATTTTGCCCCACAGCACAAATCCATTACGCAGTATGAAAGGCCAATTTTAATGCGAAACTGGCTAAAAAGAAAAACTGTACACAGCCACCGTTGGGATGTAGAGTGAACAATGTAAAGCAGCTGGGTTTACAGGAAGATTTTCACGACACTTTTGGAATATATGTTAAATAATTTCTATATTTGAAACTCACGTGTAAAGAATGATGAAAACCGGCACCATTTTAGATTTGCCGCCGGTATCATTATGATTACTCATCGCCTCGAAGTGGCCAAAGCGATGCTAAAAAAGCTTTCAAAGGCTAGGTTTAAAAATAAATGCATTGAAAATACGAATTATGACATACCCGGCAAGGGGAGAAATCTGGTATGGCACATGAACCTGGCACATAACTCTAGTCAATAACTTCATAGAGTTAGCACTTCTAAATGCCTAGACCATCAGCATTTGAAGAGACAACCTATATAGAGCAAGATATTAATTAACATGTTTTTCCTGTTTTTACTTTTGTACAAGAAGCAATCAAACAAATAGCTGTTCAAAAATGGAACTGCGTGGGCCACGTTTCGCCGTTGCGAGATTGACAGATATGCGTTGGGCAAGAAATATTCAAAAATGAAAACGATTCAACAAGCAAGTTGTAATAGAGGTAATGTCTACTCACTCGACAGGACAACGATCTAATGAGCTGAACTGGATGAGAATCTTACAAGATCGGTTAAAATAAAAGAAACTACGGGAGAAACTACTACGAGTCAAGTTATCTTTACAACTATCAAGTTCCAAATGTTTAAAATATTTAGTTTTCGAGTAATTTTGATTTATTTATCGAAAGAAACATGTACTTAACTTTCTACTACCAATTTTAAAATTAAGTCCAACACTGAAAATGCCAGGTTTAAAAATGAAACGAAAAGGTCAGTTTTCTGTTTATGTTTAGGTACTGACACTTTGTGAAATATTTCAATTCTAATACAAGTTTTGAAAACTATATAAAACAAAATTCCAATAAATTTTAATTGACCATATGTTATCAACACTTAGAAATCGTTCGATGCAAATAGCATCGCGCGCGGATTTAACCTCAGTGTGCATTAGGTTTTGAAGGCTTATGCAGTATGTAACGCCCTCTACCGAGAAACGCTAGTATTTTGACAATCGTTTGACGTTTCTCTTTATCGTAAACGGAATTTATTCTTTTAAATAAATAAAAAGATATTATCCTCAATAACAAGGTTTTAGTGTCATATTATTTAAAACTGTTTCCTCATGGTGCTTGTAACAATTAAAGCAAAAGCGTTAACACTTTTATATTACATATATAATAATAATAATAATTCTATATAGGCTTTCTGTAATAAGCTGTAGAGTGAATAATTTTAAAATATGTGCTTAGAAGTGCAGCATTACGAAAAGAACTTTAGAAGCTAACAAACAGAGCTTCAAAAACTTTGGTGAGAGAATATTTAAAACTTTTTGCAATCTTGATTCCATCGTTTCTAATGAAGAATTTTAATTACGCAATAAGTATGTAAGTAGGGTATAATAGATACGGTGTGTAGTTTTATTACATTTAAATTAACTCATGTCTATCAAAAGTTGAATTTGTTAGGTTTTTCTTTCTTGGGTTTATATTTATTCTATCCGGATTAAGTTATTCTATCTAAACAGTGTTGTTTGGTTGGTTGCATACTTGCTTCTGATGGCTTTTGTCATCTTAAACAATGGTGTAGTTAGGGTTTTTGTTTAAGGGAGGGGGGGGGCACTATACCACATATTTGTTTAGCAACCCGACGTTGTCAGTTTCTCTATTTTCAAAAGTCTTAGCTATTAGCTTCGAAACTATTACATATATAACGTGCTGGCGCGGATTTAATCTCAGTGCGCATTATGTTTTGAAGGCTTCTAAAGTATGTGACGCCCTCTACCGAGAAACGTCAGTCTTTTGACAGTTTCATTTGACGTGTTTCTTTACCGTAACCGGAATTTATTCTTTTAAATAAATAAAAATATATTATCCTAAATAACAAGGTTTTAGTATAATATTATTTAAAACTGTTTCCTCATGGTACTTGTAAGAATTAAAGCAAAAACATTAACACTATTATATTCAGTATATAATAACAATTCTACATAGACTTTCTGTAGTAAACTTTAAAGAATGAGTAATTTAAAAATATGTGTTTAGAAGTTTAGCATTACGAAAGGAACTTTAGAAGCTAACCGTACTTCAAAAACTGTGGTGAGAAAATATTTAAAACTTGGTTTCAATCTTCATTCCATCGTTTCCAATGAAGAATTTTGCTTAAAGAATAAGGAGTAAGTAGCGTATAATAAGATACTGTATGTAGTGTTTTACTACATTTAATTTAAGTCAGGTTTATCAAAAGTTGAATTTGTTAGGTGTTTTATGTTTTCTTCGTATTTATTAAGTTTATATTTATGATCCTATCCGGATTAAATTAAGTTATCTAAACAAGTAATGTTTTGGTGGTTGCATATTTGCTGCTGATGGCTTTCATGTTAAACGCACTGTACTATTTTTACTTGTCACTTTATTAATTTTTTAAAACTTTTTGACGATGAAAATATTTTTTGAGAACAATTGTAGCCTGAATAAATACTCCCTCATCGATATATTTATGGGTTAGGTATAAAAAAATTATACTCTTCTTCTTCCAATTGTTTTGGTCTGGACATTAATCCTTTTAACAATTATTATTTGATTCTGAAAATAAAATCTAGGGTTTGGTGCTTGCGCAAACCGTTAACTCCAAATACATTCCGGATATATATATATTTTTATTTAATGAAGCACACTTTCCCATAGAAAATGATAGGGACGATTTTATGAAAATTAACTACACTATTACAATACTTAAATTACATAAATTTTAATTGGTAGACGTAGAGCCATTATTATTCGTTTGCCGTTTGTATTTTTATTTTAATTAACTGTTGTCTTTGGAGGTACCATTTTGTTACCTTTACGTATAAAAGCACAAAACGGAGTCCCTAGACTAAATTTAATTGAAAGTTATGCGATTCATGCCAATTTTGGATGTAGACATTTCGATTCGGAAGCATTTTTGGAGGGCGTATAAAATGATTTGTGCGTGTGTGCTTATATGCAAGAATTATTTCTTAACTACTGCACCGTTTGAATGAAAATTGGTGAGCAGGTGTTAGCAGGTAGCAGAAGTTTTACTTCTAAATATTTTGTATTTATAGAGGCTCAAATTATGCGTACATATACTACATTGTAATTTATGTCTAATGCAATCAGCCTATTCCCCATATTTTCAAAACAACGCGACGTTGCTACGTTTCCCTGTTTTCAAAACTGTTAGCTATTAGCTTCAAAAATATATATAAATTTTCCCAAAAACGACTCTACAGCTTTTATTAAATTGCTTCTTTCGAAAGACCCTTTAATCAGCAGTTAGTAATATAAACCCTGGTGAATTTATATAACTCTAAGACACCTTGAATATTCGATTAGGTAATTGAATATACTGCGCTTACTTGGAGTAATAAAAATTTCTTTCAAAAACCTTTTAGTACTACCCTGTGCTTTTTTAATTTTGATAGCCCGCTCGAATAAGAATAGATGGATAAAGAGCATTTGTAATACACAAGAAAAAACTTTTGCGGACAACACCAAGTACTTAGCGTAAAAAAATCTTATTCTATTGCATCTTGCGTTCCAATAGTTAACTTTAAGTAAACCGCAGTTTTAACTTATGTCGTAACTCACAATTTAGAAACATTTTGGAATAGATATTTCGGAAATATAGAGAAACGTTATGCATCTGTTAAAGTTTAAAAATCAACCTACCACTATTTCCATTATTAGTATTATTTGAATGATGGTGATGTGAGCCAGCCGATTGATGGCCTCCACCAGCGCCGTTTCCTCCTCCGCCTCCTCCTCCTCCCGCTCCACTGCCAGCGCCATGATGATGATGATGTGGATGGTGATGACCGCCACCTGCACCTGCTGTGCCGTAACTGCCTGGTGAGCTGCCGCTTAACGCCAGCGATCCCGCATGACCGCTGCCCCCCGATGTCAGACGTTCCTGAAACAATGAAAAAAAGCAAATTAATAGGATAATGTATATAATAAATTAGAATTTTGTTAAATTTGAATTCACAAATACCGGATGCACAAAGAAAAGACAACCAGAATTAACGTATGGAATATATTAAATGTACTTGTACTTTCGTTAAAGTGAACATTTTTCAACACATTTTAAAAGCTCATTGTTTCGAATAAAAAATAGAGATCAAATGATGGAATTATGTATCCCGACAAAATCTGAAATACCCATCAAATGTGCATTATTCCAACAAATGTCAAGAATGTAACCTAAATCAACAAGTAAAATATTTTTTGGAGTTACTAGGGGCGAGTATAAGTAATAATTGGTTTTATTGCATATACCTTTGGTTAATTTTTCAACTTTTTGAGACAATTATACACAGAGGGAGAGCAAAGGAGCAACTGTGCTTTCCTATTTTTCTCTTTTCCATGAAAGCATTTTGATTAGTATAAGATTGAGCATGTATCAGGACAAACGGTTGTCCTTCCCTTGATCTAAAAAAGTTACGTACTCCCATGATTGAAAGGAGCAAATGTATCCGCATTTTGCGTTGAAAGTCACATTTAAATATAGGCTGCTCAATATGCAAGTAACACAAATGACTTTATTTTCATAAATGGCATTATAAACTTCATTTTCTATACTTGTCTATAACATTCGTGTTTGCAGTTTACCAAACGCATCCATTACACCTCTAATTGTTATCCTTCTCTCCTTTTTTGCTGTGATCCATGCCCATTAAGATGGTTCACTTCTTCCAGGGCGTTCACATATTATAGTGTGGTGTGTTTGATTCATTTAATTGATAGACTTCCAGAACCAAAAACTTTTTGGTGGTAAATTATTGATTACGATGATACTAACCTGCACACTTTTCTTTAACTAATACCTGCGCCAATTAAAACCTCTTCACATATTTTAAAATACATTTCATTATTTGCTTCCTTTACTTGATTTTCAATTTCCCCTCCTGTCCTGAGTTTCGTGTATCCTTTTTGGTTTTCAGAGTCATTACGGCGTGGTCATCTTTTGTACTGTGGATTTATTTTTTTCTGAATGATGACTTTTTCCAATTCTTCATTAAAACAATCTTTTGCTCTCAGTTTTAATTTTTCCATCAAATTTTAGCTTCAATAAGAAGATAGTGAATGGTCTTGTTGCGATTTTAATTTATAGTTATATTGTTGTCAGATTCAGTTTGATTGTTTCACTCCATCATAGTAAAATAAATTTTCGCCTTAAGGAGGAAATCTATGAGCTCTATTTACTGGTAGATCAAAGATTGATATGTACCTTTAAGAGTTGATATTTGTTTTATTGTAATATAGTCAATAATGAATTTTAAAGTTTTAAGTAGGTTGATGCCTTTGGGTGTTCATGTTTATATGTGATTGCTGTGATGTTATATTGAATCATTCGTAGCTTAGAATTAAATAAATAGCATTATTTTTTTGCAACAATTTTTTTCACATTATGTTGACATATTTTACCCAAAATCATAAAAACACAATAATATAATAATAATCATTAATGCTTTACAACACACAATAAAATTTTAACTGCTTTCAGCTAAATTAAATATTTATTATTATTGAAAAAAAAAGTTAACCGTTACTAACGTTACTAGTATATAATTATTATTAACTGTTACCGGTTAATAAATTACCTATTACAATGCGTAAAAAAATAAATATGTTCATAAACTTATTTTTCTAAATTGAAAAAGAGTTTATAGTGACTCGAAACGTTTATTATCTATACTTATAATATTATGAATTTCCCGTATATTACACTTATAATATTGTTAATTACCTCATCGAGTATATAATCAATTGTAACTCCAACAATCTTTTTCCCCGTCTAAATAAATTGAATTCAATCAATAATTGATTTTATCACAATTTTTCACTCAAACTATTGCTTTAAAAAATCATGAAATTGATATATAAATTCTATGAAACTAACACAAATATTACAGAAATAATTTTTAAATTAGCAACAGAGTTAATTAGCTTTTTTAAATTATTTTAAATATTTGGACACTGCGCGCTTGTATAACTATTCTATGTATTTATAATATATCCCGTACTGAATGAATGAGTTCGTATGACTATTAATCGTGAAATGAGTTGTAAATATCAAGCATATTTTGACATACTCGTGTCTTCATAGCGAATACGCATTATAAAACAAGTTATCTCATTCGTGCTTGTTCACTTTGGCCTGTTCGGCTTTATCATATGTGTATGGAATAATTTTGTCTTTATATATATATATATATATATATATATATATATATATTAGTGGATTTTACCAGGAG
>WYDF02281085.1:0-17108 GCA_009867245.2 Adranes taylori | reverse complement strand
GAAGTTCTGAGCCTCCATACTTGAACAGTTTTACTTGAATTTTATCTTCTCCTCGTATCAGATTTACTTCTGCCTTAGTGAGTCTCTAATTTCTATGTTTAATCCTGCCACAGGTGTCTGATCCGCATCTAGCAATTTTCTTGCATATTCTTGCCCTCTGTGGAGAATCGCTATAGAATTCTGTATGAAGCTACCTATCTTGTCACGTTTGGCCATTTCGTTTTGATTTCTTTAATTCCACTCTTTTTCATTGTTTAGTGCGTTTAGTTCCTTCAATGTTTCTTTTTTCCTTTTCACGATTGTTTTTCAATATTCTATTTTCATTAACCATCTTTTGTATTCATATTCCTGCCTGGTTATTCTTGTTTAATGCTATGTTGTTTGCTATCATCTAAATTTAATTTGTATTGTTGATTCTACAATCTTAATTGCGAATTGGCTTCATTTACATATTCAATTATAGTGATATTATTCTTAACGTGTTGTTCTAAAAAAAATAAATTTACTTTATCATATAGGACCGTAGTTGAGGTTCAAATCCTTAATAATGGAAGCAATTTGTTATTATTCCTTCTGAGACCCTATGCCGTGACTCTATGCACTATGCCATTATTATTGCACGACATAGTGAAAATTTAAAATCTTTATTTTGAATAGAATTATTAATTGAACTAAGATATTTTACGACAATGTAACTTTAAATATCTGATCAACCCCTGGTTAATTGATTGTAATCCTTTGTTATAAGACATATATCCAAATTAAATATATGAACAAGTTTTGTATGGAGAGTACCTACTTGTTTAGAACTTGCTTCTAATTAAGTATATCTTATTTATGCTAAAAATTATGCCATTCAGTAAAAACAAACATGATTGATACTGTTTTAAAAATATTTTGTCCAATTTATCGGTTCAAATTATTAAGTCATATCTTGTTCTGCCACTAAATAAATTGTATCTTAGTCAAAAGCACAATAGAATGAATGGAACGTATGAAAGGTAATTTTAAAATTAAGTATCTTTTGAAACACTGTAAATTAAATTCTTTACTACATATATTAAAAATATATTACGATAATTATAAATTATATAATACTTAGCAACTTCTTATCTGGATTAAATGGTAAAGCAGAGATTTAAGAACTTATTACTTATAATGCCAATAAAATCCTACAAATATATCAAAACAAAAAAAAACAATTCATATACACACATTACGTCCCTTTCAAATTTTATACAAATTAATAAAATACAGTTCGGATATGTTCATATAAGCCATGTAATTATTACAAATGAATGTAACGAACCATTAAATCTTCTCCTTTTTTATAAATATGAATAGTGAACATTATAAAAATCTATAAATAATATACATATATATATAAACATGTAATATGTACTTGTTGATTTTTGCTTGTCTTTTAGTATAATTATTAATTGTATATTTAAAACACTATTTACAAAACAACTAAAGCAAGAATGTGTGCCGCGATTGTAATACATTCTGAAAGATATTCTAAGTAAATTGCTATTTCTTCAAACCTACAAGAAATGGAATCTATGTTTTCTAATATTTGTATAATCAGCTACATAAACTATTTGTGGTTTATCAAAATTTATGTTTGTATGTGTCTTAAAATGGTGTGCGTTTAACCTAGTAATTTTTTATGCCTTGCTTGTGTTTTCTTTATACTAGTCCATCATAATATAATTTATTTACGCTTAGTTATTTATAGGAGCTATAAAAGCAATCTGTCTTAAGTTTTCTTAAAAATATTTCTTCCAATGCTATATAAACATATCAAAATATAATGATAAAATTCTATTGTTATAAATATAAATTAAAAATAACCTCTGTCGGATTTCTGTACTATGTTTACGACGCTTTAGAAAATGGAGTATTCAAGGAACTTGATTCCAGTTGGGGATTTATTTTTGTCGTCGCCATTATACACGAGAATATTTAGAATAAATTTAAGCTATTTGAAAATAAAATGAATTTGAATAGGCTTAAAGGAAATTCCATGCCGTATTAAGTCATGCTGGTTACGGTTAATTGAGTTGAAATTATTTTCACGCGCTTTGTATTACCGACTTGTTGCCTAAACTAGGTGTATGGGTATTTCTATGGCTATCTAACAAGGAGTCAAGGATATTTCGAATTGGCATCTCTTCTCTGGCACAATCAAAGATGAAACTTTTGATTTATTTTAGAACATAGGTTTCCTTCTAAGTCTAATTCCATGGACGTAATTTCCAGGATTTTAGACAACAAAGTTTTACTTAAAAGTGTCAAGTATAAAAGATAAAAAAATATTCGATTATAAACCTTTTTTACTTAGTATGAATCCGTGTAGGAAATAATTTGTCCAAGAAGAAGTTATTTTACCTAGGAAAAGAAAGTAAGAAATGACGTAAACATCGCAAACATTAACTGCATGTATCCTACAGTGGTTCTCCACCTTTTTTATAATTTCTTTCCTGGTGGCCCCTTTGAATGAATTCGATAGCTCGCGATCCCCTATTACTAAAAATTATAATACAATATAATTTCAAGCAAATTGGAGGCTCCAAATTTGCAGAATCTCAATACAACGCTCATGTCATGTGTGGCATCTAATCTGTTTCAATATTTTGTTTGGAGAGAAATTAGTGTGGAAAAGCCGTCTCAAACTCATAGGAGATTGGGAATGGAATCAACACCAGGGTAGGATTGTATTAAAGTCAGGGGATAGGATTGTGCCATTTCATTCCAAAATTTACTGCAACACATTTCACAGAAAACATCTTCTTCTTACATCTTCTTTGCTCCTTCTTCTTACGCCGTCTCCCTAACGGAGTTTGGACATCCAACCTGCTATTACGACCCGTGACACCGCTGCCCGAAATATCTTCTTGACGTTCTGTTGTACCAACGCTTTAAGTCCTTTAACCAGAAGTTCTGTCTTCTTCCTACCGACCCTCGTCCCTCAATCTTTCTTTCAATGATGATCCTGAGAATTTCGTAGCGCTAGCCTCTAATGATATGCCCGATGAATTGAAGCTTCTGCTTCTGTATGGTTCTTAACATTTCTTTGTCCTCTACGATCCTTCTGAGTACGTTTTCATTGGTCTTCTTTTCTACCAATGATATTTTTAGCATTCGCCGATACATGTACATTTCAAATGCCTGTATCCGATTATCCAACAATGTGCTAAGCGTCCAACTCTCTATCCGATGCACAAGGACGGGAAATATATATAATCGCAGCATACGAATTCGTATTTGCATCAAATCTTGATTCGTGAAGAGATACTTTATCGCTATGTTTGTACCCCTGGTTTGTTTTATCCGTAATAGAATTTCTTTTTTGGGGTTGATCTCTTTATTAACAATGATTCCAAGATATTTTAAGGAAGGCATTTGTTCTGTAATCATATTATTGTCCGTTATCCATTCCGTTGTCCGTTGTTTTTTGTCAGTGCGCGCGAAACCCATACCTTTTTCTTGAGTATCTGTCAGAGGCTTCTTTATCGCTATCCAATTAGTTTCTATTCCAGGTGATCCGGAAACTTCTTTTAACCTGCGACGTGCTCTGTGCCTACGTTGATTTCGAGCAAAACGAATGACGTTTGAGCGGGGTTTTCGATGTGTACACCCACCGGGGATGTTGCTTAAAGAGGTGTTTACGTCAGGAATATGATGTTCTGTGCAGAATTGCACCAGCCGGTTTCCTCTGACATTCCTTTCTCCGAGACCGTATAGTTCGGTAACCTTTCCTATGACCCCTTACCAATTATGACATTAAAATCACACAGCACTACTTTTATGTCCTCTTTCTTCGTCAAGTTTATGGCTTCTTCTATAGTGGAGTAAAACTCCTCTATTGCGTCGTCAAATTTGTCACAGGTAGGAGCATACACCTGTATTACATTCATTGCCACATGTAACGAGCTCAGACGCATTACAAGGTCCCCGTGTTGAATTAAATTAAAGACGGCCTTTTCTAGTTCGGCGGAGATAATTATACCAACGCTATTCCGATGTCATCTCATCCAGAATAATAGAGAATTCCATGCCCCGGATTTAGGGCCGTTTCACTGTCATTCATTATCATGTTGGATGATTGGAAACAAAAATTTGTGCAGTGGGACTTACTTTTACCTTCTCCAATGCAGTGTGGAAACCATTAAGGCTACTACTGCTTCGCCTACGTTGATTATACAAGATAATTTTTCTGCTGAAACATTTGTCCATTTGTGTGAAACATTTTACTTATTGCTGACTTATTAGCTGGCCATACACACACACACGTTCTATCCTTTGAATACGTATGGCACGTTTGATCTATGCTATGGGCCACACGGACGTGGCCTGAAAGCACATGAAGGGCTTTGAAACAGGGTCTTTCTCAGTATTTCACCTATTTCAACAACAAGTTTATCGTTAACCTGATCAAAATCAGTTGTGAAGAGGAAGTGTCATTCTGTTTTAATACTTTTGTAGTTTGGAATTTATTCTGGAAATATGTTTACTGCAACAAGGTTTGCTAGGACAAAACCGCCCTCTAAAATTCAAAGTAATAATAAGCTCGCAACGCTAAAAATTCTATAGTTACCAAATCACCCAAAATCTATATTGAGCATTATGGTACTAATAAACCCATTTCTTACTCTACACGAGCAGGTTCATAGTAATGCCTGAAATTAACATTAAAAATCTTAACAAAAGCCCAAGCTGGTCACGAAGTCAGAAGACAAGATGGCTTCTTCCTTCTTTTCGAATAGTATTCCCTCACTGCTAAATTAATTAATCGTACTGCCAACCAAGAATATCACCTCACATAATGACCTTCCCATTAGCGACAGTATAGTAGAGTTCCGTTGTATCACTGTACGTGTATCCGTTGTATCAGCGCAATTCAATTCCATCTTCAAGCTCCGTCCCATGGCTTTCAAACATCTTTTGCAACCCCATTATTTATCAAATGAAGAAACTATTCTTGAATTATTTTGCCTTCCTAAGGCAAAATAATTCGTTTCTAGTCATTAATGGTGACTAGAAACGGATTTTTAATAAATCGATGGTATTTTTGAATTCTTGAATGTCAGGAAAATAGTGACAAATTTCTTCTTTAAGAATTGATACATGCTGTTTCATCACCTCAAGGATATCGACATTGAGCTCATTTTCATCAATTTGCGTGTTGCGCTGAGGAAATGGAGCTTCTCACTCTTTAACTTTACATAGCAAAGTTCGAGTTTCATTTTGAAAGCTGTCAATTTTTTGTGACAATGGAGCACTATTATACCTTTATCTTTCAACGTCAGGTTTATATAATTTACAGATTCAAAAATGTCGACTATAAAAGACAACGGATATCAAAGAATTTTGCATTTGGAATCTTGTAAAAAGTGTTGAATTTCTTCACGTAGTATAAAAACCCTCTTCAATACTTTCCCTGTCGAACGCCACCTTACGTGTGAGTCCAACAAGAGTGCTTCAAGTTTGAAATCATTTTCTTTGCATAACTTTGCTCTTGGTAAATAAAAGGGAGTTTAGCGTATTCAATTTAATAAAATTGACTGCAGAAATTACTTGATTGAGAACACCATTGCACTCATATAGCTTAGTTTTCACCATTAATGCTTGACGATGAATAGTACAGTGTGTATTAACGGCAACCAAACCAAACTTTGTAGTAGCGCCATCAGTAGACTCAATCATATTTTTCCATTTAATACGGTGGGTCTCGAAGAATGTATCCACTTTTTTCATATATTGGCACGTATTTTTCAAATGGAGGTTGTTCTCTCCGACGTGACATGGCTGAGAGGGGATTTTTCTATGGGTCCTCGCTATCCCTGCTCCTAGCTTATAGGTACTTGGATCTCTTAGTACTTTATACGAAAGCACTTTGCTTTATCTTCTTGTAACAAAGTTATTATTTTAATGAGCTAAAATATACAATCCCCTTGTCTCCCAATAGAATTTAAAGTAATACACTAGACTCAACCATTGCTAAGGTGGACGTACCGTTCGTTCAGATTTGATCGTATTTCTCGTGGTTAAATAGTTACTGGTAACGCCTTAACGTTAGTCATGAGGCTCAAGGATTTAGGCAGCAAAAATAAAATAGTTAATAAACTTAAACAAAACCATGTATTGTTATGCTTGATCAAATGCATTCATATGATCAGATAAAATATTCATTCATAAAATAAAATAATCAACGCAAGGTAATTAATAAAATAACAATGTTATATATGTTCAAATATTACTCAATCATAAATCAATAAAAATAATAACGTTCATACATCAACAACTGAATCCTGACGGCATAATAAAATTAATGTACTTACATTAATAGCCGCTGTCTATCACAACTAAAAATTATTCTTTAGTTATATAAGCCAGGCACAGTGATCTCGTTTAACCGTTTCGATTTATTTTGAATTACCCCAACCGATAAACTTCTTACTAAATAAATTTAACTTGATTTATTCGTGAAAATCATACTTGAAATTCTATCAGATTTATCTTTGTTTATTACACTCAGATGCTTTGTTTTGAAGTGTCTCTTTAACTTGCTGGGTTTTAGAGAAGTGGATGCCAGCACCTCAGAACACAAAACACACTGTCCATGGACAGATAAGTCCACGAACATCTGACACGAAATGAACGTCAAATTTGTTTACTAGGAAATGTTGCAAGCATCAAAAGCTTTGCCAATATTTCAAAGACAAAAAAATATTCTTGCGTTGTTATACCTGTAAAAAGACATTGACTTTAGTGTGCTTTCATTTCTCGCGGTCCGACCGAAATCTTCTCACCCCAAGTTGAGAATCGTTGGTATACTAGAACAACGCTCTAAGCTCTCTTTTACTTTGACGATTGATTGTTTGAGGTTTGTTGGAAAATGAAAGAAAAATTTTTGATTATTAATTTCGTTGAGAAGTAAAATGTTTCTAAATATAGTATGATTGTCTTTAGGGTGCATAACATTATTTTAGATCTTTTTGACTTGAGCGTATACAGAATAAGTAGTTCTGAACGTAATTGTTATGTTTTAATATAACATTGTACATCCACATTTTGTTACAATATTGTTTTTTGGACATGAGGTGATTAAATGTTGCTTTACGATTAAAAATGAAGTATGTGCTTACTAACTTATAAACAGAATTCAATTTTTCTAAGGGATATTGTATATCGTATTCTGGTCATAAGTAGTCACTCTTACGATAAGATTTTCATACAAATTTACATCGTTCAGCGGAATATAGTCATACATATGTAATAAGTAGACAAGTTTTTCTTTCTTAATTGGTATATTACTAACATGTCTTTTGATCGTAAAAACATATATCATATAGATATGTGCGACGTAGATACAGGAATATGACAGATGTACCAGACATCAATGATATTAGGACATTGAACACGGGTTATTGCCAATGCTGGAACTTTTTTTCTGGGGATAGATTCAAACTATTTACAGATATAAAACATTGTTATATAGATTTTTAAACTTAACTGATTTTGCAATAAAAAGTCAACCAAACATTACTGATCACTTTATTCACAATAAAAGTTGGTTATGTGCCAAAGAAAACTCCATTGTATGAGGCCAGTTAACATCTAAAATTTACTAATCACTAATAATTCTATAGGTGAATCTTGTGCTCGGAGGACACCCAGTATATGAATTTCAAACTATATTGTTTATTCAATCATTTTTTACATGGTAGCTAAACAAATGTTAACTATAATCATTAATGATTTGTAGAATTTAAAATAGTTTCATAAGTTCTTTTTTGTATTTTGTTAACAACTTTTTCTTAAAATTACTGTCCCTATAAGACTGTGGTATGACATAGCAATAAACAAAACAATTTCTAATTAGCTTAGCACAATCTCTGAGAAGAATTGATTTTGCATGATTTTGATAAGCCACGATCAATATAAATGTTAGGACATTTTAGACCGTATCCCAATTAATGTGTTTAGTTTATAATTGATTACAATTTTATGAATATTTTAAAACTGTTAAATAATATTATATGAATTGTTTTAATTGTAACTATTTTTATAAATGTGTATACGGTCTAACAATAATAAACATTTATATAAAATATATAGGTATACATATGTAGATTGAAAACTGTATTTCATATAAAAAAAGAACAAATGTTTAACTTCGACTGATTATCTTTTTAAAATTTGGATCTTCAAAGAAATCGATTTTCAACTGCAGATTTGCAACAATTGAATATTTTAATGTAGAAAGTTGTTTTTTAATTTTAATCTGTTCGTTGTTATATTGCAAATGCTGCGCTTGAAAATTTTGGTTCACATTGACTTTTATAGATTTAAACACTTTAAACAACCCTTATAATAATGATAATATGCTTGATGGCTACCGTTTTTTGTATAATACATAATATTTTGTGTTGCGCCAATGAGAATTTAAATAGAAATATTTCAAAAACACCTTTGTATATTAATAAACTTGTGTGTAATGATTAAATATGTATAAGTAAGAATAAATTATAAAGAAAAAACCATTGTACCCTTAATTTTAAACAATACATTGATGCAATGATGCTGATTTTATTTTCTGATAGCTTAAAATACAGGGGATGCTTAAATGTTTGATTTTTTATTAGTTCTACAGTATATTACACAGAACTATTGTTAAATATGTACAACAAACTTAAATCAATAAAATGGAATACTACCCATGAAACATCATAGTTCTTGAATATGTGAGACAATTTTATACTAATTACAAATATATATTTTTGTTTCCAATTCATGACTACTTAATAGTTATAGTTTTATAATGGTACTGAATTGCAGAACCTCCCTTAAAATTAAAAGATTTATCTTATGCTATACGTATATAATAAGGAGAGCATTAATATTTTGATCAGCCTGTGTAACAACTTTATGATTTTGACTTATCTGTGTTAAGGTATTACAATTTTCCATACTTTGCATTGAAATCTAATTATATAAACTAATAAGAAAGGAGGAAAGGAAAGGAGGGCATTGGGAATTACAAAGTGATTTATTTAGAATTCAACTAATTTATTTAATTTTTCGTTTTAAGAATGTTAGCGTCCTTTTTTAAAAATATAATTTCATTTTTTCTTCCGTATCCCGTCTTGTGTGTATGACGCCATAATAATTTAAAAATAAATGGATAATGTAGCAAAATCAATCAATAAAAAAAATTAAAAACCCCTTCATTAGAAAAATGGTATGAAGTGTGTGGTATATGTACGATTTTATTAAAAAAAAGAAAATTAAGAAAATATTAAAAGCAAGGCAGAAAAACCTCGGTCGATAGCCTTTGTAAATTACTTGCTTAAAAAGATATTAAGTATTATTATTAGAATCAAAACTTATAAATATATTAACACAGAAACAAAATTTTTAAAACTTTATTTTTCTTGCCCGTTTTTACAAAATCTTCTACTAATTCTCTTAAATGTAGTTTTGAAGCTTTGTCAGCTTCAACTGACATTGTTGCCAAGTCAATCAATCTGTTTTGTGACATAGTTGAACGCAAAAAGTTTTAATGAGCTTAATGAGAAGTTTTAATGAGAACGCAAAAAGTTTCAATTTTGAAAAGCTGCGCTCACCTCTTGCATCGATACAATTCGTAAAGCAACAAACATTTGGCACACAATCATCAATATTTTTTTTTTGATTATAAATGTTAGAACTTTCATTGATGGAATAGATCTTGTATGTCTTTAAGCCACTGCATACAGTTCATTACGGAGATCATTGGTATGAAAATCATTATTGGTATTGTACGTCATGGGCCTTATTTTGATTAGTAGTGTACCTATGTATTAACAAGAATCCAAGGAGTTCAAACCTTTCTTCCATTGATTGTGAAGCCATGTCCAACACAGGATAGTGGTACTTTAACTTTTTACTTAGAATCTTGATGTGCATCGTCTACGACTTCAATTTGAAACTGCCGTTTCTGTTGCCTCCTACGAACTTTATGTCAAATTTGGACGCTGTTTCATCTCAACAGCTAAAACTAAAACCTGCTCAAATCCTTTATCACATTTGCATCGTATAAGGTACTTCTTACTGATTGCCAATTGTTTGTTGCTGAATTTATATCAGGAATCTTTTCTTGAAGTACTTTATTTGCAATATTTACCTACAATATTTACAATACATATTTACATAAATTTATATTTACAAATTATATCAGCCTTTGTTTCATTAGTCTTTGTTGCAATTCTGGCGGTATTTCCTGATGGAGTATTTGATTTTCAAAGTATCTAATAGTGAATCATATATTTCGCCAATATTATACCTAACAGGCTTCAATGCATCAATCCTGGTCTCCGATCGTGTTGCGATTAACGGTTTGAACATGAAATTCTAAATTCGGTTGGATAAAACTTACCAGCGGTGGGTAGATGCATCGAAAAAGTTCTAAATTTGTTAAACTAATCCAAAGAAATTAGATGCATCAAGGCAGCACTTAGAGGAATCATTGACTACTAAATTCAAAGAACGCACTGCAAGTAATAAAGAATGCTCGTGGGGTTATGTTTCGTATTCTCTTTTGAACACCATTTTCTTTCCCTTTCATATGACAGTTTTCAATTGGCAATTCAATTTTTGTAAGCTGATCAATTAAAGTTTTAATCATAAACGCACCTCTGGGTTTTTTACCAGTAGAACAAATCCTAAGAAATATTCTTTTATTATCACATTTCCTGTAGATAACTTGACTAATTGTGCAATCACTGTCATCTCTTCAACATGGCTAACGTCTGGTGTGCATTCCAAGATAATTGAGTAGTATTTATTCAATTCAATAGATAATAAAACTAAAGAATAAAAATTATATTTTACTTTAATAAGTGTCACACAGTTATCTTAGTTAAGCCTTTGGACCTATTTTAAATTACCTCAATCAATCAACTTGTTACTAGTAAATTTAATTTACTTTATTTGTAAAAATTATGCTTAAAGAATTATCTAATCTACTCTAAAAAATATTGATGTCAAATATCGCGTTATAATTGACGCATCATTCTTAAAATATTTATTTAATTGGTTCCCGGCACTTTACTTTTATTTTAAATAAATTATACTTTTAATCCGAATTTATTCATAATTATTATTTTCACTAAGTTCTCGGGCAGAGTAACTAGTGGCCGATGCCAAAATTTACTGTTCCGTGACCTAGCATAGGGTAATAATCAATAAGTAATATTTATTTCTATACTTTGATCATAAAATAGATCTATAATAAGTTATCCGATGACTGCCCACTTATCTGAAATCTTATTTGGGATGCTAAATATTCTGTCGCGTCCCATTATTTTGAAGTATTTAATGGTCTATCCATTTGGCATCAACCTAAACCGGAACGTGGACAATTCCCCACGGTACAATATTAACATGCGAGAATGGCCTTGGACTTATTTACATTACATTTTTATAGAAGCCATTAAAATAGGCCATTAAAATAGGCTAAAAGGATTTTAGGTCATTACATTTAAAAAAAATTGCTGGGACTTTCTTTTGTATAAGATGCTTTTCTCAAAGTAAATTCCTGGAAGATTATTCACTTATTGAATAATTTACAACTACCACTGTTCAAAATGATTTATATTTTCACACTTCCTGAAAGAAAAACTTACTTCAGAAAACATCAATTCTTTTAAACGAATTAATAAAAAAAAAACTGTAACGGCAGAAATGACATTTCTATAGTTCAATTGGTACGAGTTATATGATACTATTAAACATTCAGTTCTAAAATAATTAAAGAATATAAAAAGTCATTGTATTTAAGCATCCTAACTTTGAGTTACATTTGAAAACATTGTCATAATATTTTTCCTATGTATTCTGAAAACAGGGTTGATTTTATTATGACAGATAATCTTCTCAATAATTTTGTTTGTACACACAATCTACTTTATGATATATCTATTTTGGTGCCATTTAATACTATAAAATATAGTCGATTTAGTTTTTTTTTAAATACATAAACAATATCACTTACTATTATTGATTTCGATGTAACTACTTTTACACTTACTTTATATTAAAGTTATTGAGGAGTTTATTAAATTTTATATAAAAAGTATATAATATGTATAAATATAAAATAAAACTATCTATATGCCTTCATACTTCCTAACTTATTATTATACATATAATAAATTGCACTGAAGTATTATAGAATTTTAATACTTTAGTATGCTGTATCAGGACAGTGACAATTTGAATATTTTCAAATACTGGAAGAAACCTGTCTTAAAACAGTTATATAAATTATACAAGAGACATCAATATGATTAGCACTTAAACATGTTTATTAAAATTATATATTTTGCTTCATAGTAAGCTAAGTTGTGATGGATTTTGTATTTTATTATTGTCATGTATCAATCACGGTCCAGAATATGCAGGGATTTTTTCATTTTGATTGAGCTTCCTTGGAGTACCTTTGTTGTTAATGGATAAATTTTTGTTAGAAATGCTTTTTGTTTCTTGGTGACTGTTGGTTATTTCTTTTTTGTGTTAATACAATACTTTTTTATGCTAACACTATGCACGTAACTTAAACAAACATTTTGTTGTATAGGAATTTAAGCCCAATTCCGGACCAAGGTTTCGGAAGAGTAAATAGTAATTAGAGCTATATCCAGTTTTATTAATTTTATTCGCACGATATAGTTTATACAAACAAGTAAATAAATGTTAAATTTTGATAACATAAGTAAATAAAATCAGAATAATAAATCTTAATCACGTCACTTAATTAACTACCCAAAAACGACGGTACCGTTATTTCTTCCTTACCATCTTCATTGCCTGGAATGTGTGCTGCATCATTATTTATTCGTAGGGCTTTTATATTTTACTTACACTTTTAATGTTTTACAGAGTGGATCAAAAGTTTTAATTATATGTAAATTGCATACATGTAAATTTAGGTATTATTTTTATACTCCATCCGATATATTCATAATATTCTGTACAACACGCCCCATCTTTCTTAGAATGTAAAGAACTAGCAAGCAATAGGGTAGATTATCTACATTATTGACATACACATTTCTAGACTTTCAAAGTGCCGCTGTCTAGCGCGTGTTACTCTGTAAATTATCTGCTCAACCCTCTTATTTATCTTACTAATATTTAAAAATTATTGTCTAAAATTATGCACTTCTAAGTATACATTACAAACCATCCGATTTTGCAATGTCAGGTAATGTCAGGAGTGGAAACACTTTACGCACCTGACTCGAGTCCGCTTCTTATTCTAAATGTTTAGATTCTGTTGTTCGATTGATTATTGCGAACAGCTGTTGTGTTGTTCTTAGAATGAGTGCTGGCTAGACTATTAGGTGCCTTGATTCTCAGTTTCAAGTTAAACAATCCATTTAACCGAATAAAATGCTTTAAATATTCAACAAAGCATAGAAATGAGTTAATATTCAATTCTGTGCAAATACTTTTACATACATGTTTTATTTTTAAAATATTTTGAATAAACTCATATCTTAAACGTGTTTTGCAAAAGTAAAGTAATCGACGTTACCAAAAATTTCCATGCAAGCTCATTTAAGATGGATCAGAATGTACAATATTCCATTGCGGATGATGAATTATTTTATATATTTTGTACATTTAAATAAATTTAATTTCGTGCACGTAAAGAATCTTGTTTAATACAACAACACAAAAAAACAAGTATTTTCCAGTACACTTCTAGATTTAGCTGAATGTTTTTAAACAATTGAATATACATTATTATATATACATATTAAGAAAAATGCATTGATATAATTCATATCGAGCGATTTGTGCAATTTAAGGTGGAGTAAACTTCTAAAGATTATAAATTTACTATTTAAAATAAAAATAAAATAAAAAAGAGTTCTGCATGTTTCAATTTGGCAGTTGTTTATATCTGTGATCGCGTTTGTTTCAGCAAGAGAAAACAACACAGTTCAATTTAAATTATATTATTTGAGTGATGACATTTTTTTGCCTCGTAATTATTTAATAGTCCAGCCTCTTTTGTTGAGATTTAAATATCTGTTTCATGTTATTTCTGAAGAAATTGTATATCTGTTTCTTATTTGTTATTTTTTATCCTGTAGATATTATTATATATACAGGTCTTGTAAGCAAATATAAAAATAATATATGAACAATGGTTCATTTATAATGAATTATTAAATAAAAAAAACATATTACAACAATTCTACATTTCAATTGTAATGGATATTTTCTTTTGTGTTCTTATTAAATATATATAAAAATATATCTGATTTTTTACTTTTTCTAAAATTCTAAATTATTGTAACCATTTTTTATTTCACACTCGACTTTAAAATATCTCATGTTTTAGGCGGGCGAAGTACAGGAATGTACAACTTGAAGTAAAAATATTTAGACAATTCAAGCGGATGGCTATAGATTAAAACGTTTCACTCAGATAAATTTGACAGTACAGAAGACGAATTTCTTCATATAGGATACATTACCAGTAGGCCGAAATACAGAAATCAATATGAGCTTTGATGATTATCAAACTTCTTCGCTAAAGTAGGTAAGTCTTCTATGTTAGCAACTGCCAGTCTTAGTAGGTGTAAAAAGGAATCACCACTAAGACAGCTCCAGTAATTATTTTTTATGAATTTCATGTTAGAGAAAGCACTTCCACATTGATAAATGCTTCCAAACATTGAGCTAAGCTGCAAATCAAAATCTTTAACCTGAGGAATTCTGCCCTCTGGAAGCTACTTGACAAACTTAAGATCTCTTTCAAACCTGGTTTGAAAAAAAGGTCGCAGAGCACCTGTTGATACATCGATGGCTTACTCTCAATATTCACATTCTAAAGGTAATTGAAAAGGAGTAGTTTAGTCTTGACAGCTCCTGGCAAGATGGAAAGTATGTTAAATCATTTCTTGATAAAGTTGACTTCAGAAGAGTTAAGTTATATTTGAAATCACGAGCCTGCCCAAATAGCTCTAATACACTTTGTCCTGAAGTCTCTTGTTCAAGTCATTCAAGTGTTGTGTTAAGTCAGTCATGAAATCATGCTGCCTTAGGAAATTTGGATTTTCAACCCATTGAATAAGATTTTCACTAACTTTGGTATTCTCTTTTAAAAAGACTTGAATCTCATTTCTCAATGCAAATAGTTTCTGAAAACATTTTCCTGCACTCAGCCAGTAAATGCGTTGAGAATTTTTGGTTTGGGCTTGAAGCTTATCCAAAAATTGCCGGAATCCACAATGCAAGTTGCGCTTTGTAGCATGTATCGTGTTGGAAACTGTCTCCACGATATTCATCGCTCATTTTGTTTTACTGACTTCCCACACAACGAGTTATGGTGAATTATGCAATAGAACATTGGGCAACTTATCCTAGCTTTCCGAATTAGGCCTATCAATCTTTTATCTCTTTTTCTCATATGCGGTGTGGTATCATTCACAATAGAAGAACACTTTTGCAAATCGCCATATTGTTCTACTATTTCATTTATTGCTCCAAATATATCGTCACTGTGAAGAAAACAAATGAGGAAGATCTTCTTCTATTCAAAAATCACTGAAAATCATCCGATTGAAATTTGAAAGTAGACTTGTGTCAGTCTGATTAATACTCTCGTCCAATCACAATGAAAAATGGCTGCGTTTTCCAAGCAACTCTTTTCATTTCTTCGTTCATTGTCGTTCTATACATTGTACTCGGCTTGTGATTGTTTGATGAAAGAGGGGAACAATTACCCATTTTACAGATAAATTGTTTTCACCAAATGTATTTGCCTTAGAAATTGTACATTCATTAACTATCTCTTCATCACTAAATACTTTCTTCCTTTATACAAGCGCCAATGATACATTCTCTAAGAAGTACTTAAAGCAGATATCTGCGTAGACCACATTTATTTAAAAATATCTTCCTTATGTGTCCAGTTAAATTGCAGCTCTTGAAACCCCTCATACTTCTTCAATTGATTTTCATCTCAATTAGTGTTATCTCGTAACACTGTACTTTTCACAAGAAGAAATTATTTGCGTGCACACAACCTTGTCCGCGGGAAGGCCGCAAGATTCTTTCCTATGCTTTAAAACTTCACAGTTTTCACAATCAGAATCTATTCAAAACAGATTCAATCCAACTTAATAATTCCAACTGGAATTATTAACTTGCAATGATCCACTAGATTGTTAGCCCACAAAAATCAAATAAACTAAACAACCCAACTCCATGTCAAATCCTTGGAATACACAATGTATTATTCCGGTGGAGAACATAGAAAGAGCTATGTTGTCGGATCACACAAAATCAACAACTTTGTGCTGGACTATGGACTTTTTGTTTGCGTATGAAGTAGGGAAACCTTCAAAAGGCGAAGGATGCCCGTTGCATTCAACAGTGTGGGATTTTTATCCACTAAAACTCCACACCCTGTTGGGATTGTATATTGTTGGGAGATTGGAGAGTTTGTTTGAAGGGGGCTTTAGAATTTATCATCCTCTTCAGCCTGGAACTAGTAATAAATGGAATGCTTTTAGAATTGTGGTAAGCTGATAGCTTGCAGATAAGATATTCGCTATAGCATTCGCTTTACAGCCAAGGGAACATGCAATACCTTGGCATGGTCAATGAATGAAGGAGTTTGGTATAGTGGGGTGAGCTGATTTGCTGGTGGTCTTGTATATTTAATTGTTCTTGCTTGGCTGCGCAAGTGGGTCCTCTGTCCTAAATATCGAGACAATATATGCTCTACTCATGATGCCAATGACGAAGAAAACGAGGAATTGTATCGAACTGTCGAAGTGGCAATATATAAAATACTGAGCAAACAAATATTAATGTTAATGGGTGATTTCAATGCGAAAATCGTTTCGGCTGCCAACAATGATTATATTCACCAATTAGTGGGGAACTTTGGGATAGGAGAACTGAATGGTAGAGGAGAACATCTTATCTTATTCTGCATCGAACATTCACTCGCAGTTACTAACTCTATGTATGAAAATCACAAGTGTAGATGAATCACCTGGGGACACACCTGTACATTCACCTGGAGACACCTGAAG
>WYDF02281074.1:0-17112 GCA_009867245.2 Adranes taylori | reverse complement strand
AATATATATATATATATATATATATAAATATATATATATATATATACTCTTAAAACTAAAGTACTTCGCTTCAGATTACGAGTAAAATCTGCATGGATAAAATGCACATAAAAATAAAACTCCCTTAAGTTTCAGCCTAAGGACGCATAAAAAATATATAAATTGAATCCACGCAATTCTTTTACGATCTCTGAATTCCGCCCTGAAGCAAATAAACACCAATCAAGCCTTATGTATCCCGTATTTTTTTCTGTATAACAGGAACAGCAAAGCTCATAGCTCACATTACAATTGGGATTAGTCATGTGAGGGCGTTATTTACATCTACCCTCTATATTTCTCTATCGATTTTCAATAGAATAATGATAAGTTCTATCTAATTCTTTTATTTTATTAGGCCTTCCCAGTTATGTTGCACGAATTGTATAGGATGTGTCCTGTATTTTTTTTTTTCGTTTACTTGACCTAACTATGCGAAAGCTTCCTCCTATGAATTATTTACATTTATCACACAAAGCTACTTACTCTTTGTTGCTTTATTTAGTCTATTATTTCGCGGATGGTAATCTTCTCAACGATATCTTTCTCATAGGAAAGTTCGGAAAGTTTTATGCCTCTACATAATAAATTTTAATGCGCTAACTTTCACGTAGCACAATAGAACTGAATGATTAATGAAAGTTACATTGTAAACTCTGAAAATTAATTTTTAAACAATTTTCCTACATTTATATGCATTAGAGACATTCCACGAGAAAATGAACACAAAAACTGCTAATAGCTAGATAACTCATTAGACAAAAGCTTGAATAAACATAATTTTACAAAAGTATGGCAAAATTTTTTTGCAACTAACTCTAACGGTTTCAAAAGGTTTCAAATACGTTCCTGCAAAATCGCATATGATTTATAATTTGATGTTTTCGTTTGGTGAGAAAAATAAATCTTGAAAGAACTTTTTGCGAAGAAAACAAACGAACAGGTTTAATGCACGCTTTCAAAGACAGGAATCTCCCGCTCGCTCTTTCTATCGTCTGTCTATTTGTATCTCGTATAGGCAGCAGACAGGCAGAGTCGTTGAAAGAGTATATGAATATATGCCAGTTTTTTTCTTTCCGTTTTCGATTTATAAGATTATTATATATCGTTGCTGTTGTTAAAAACATTTCTATTTTTAAATAAGTTCTTTTTTTAAAAACAGTTCTCGTCAACAGTTTGGATTGTATATGATTATAAATGCTTAAAGGACGTATTATTGCTCATGTTATTATTTTCTTTTGTTCTTTCCATTTTGATTTTTGAATTAGAGCTAAATAATTAATATTATGTAACTGTTAATAATTATTTAATATTTAAATATATTTTTAAAAACTAACATTTTTAATTAACAATGTTTTAAAGATTTTAGCCTATCGCATGGAGCGTTTCATTCTTAATCTCACAGCATAAATTTGCAATTTGTAGCTTTATTGTGAGCGCTAAAAAGTCCGAGATTGGCACCATCAGGTTTTTTTTTCTAAAAATTATGAAATCTTTTGGAATTTTCCCTGTTATATTAATTTTCTTCAATATTTTTGCAGTTGCATGACATTTTTAAAACTTTTCTAAATTAACATAAAACTTGAGAATTTTATATTTTCGCAAAATGTCACATTTTTTCGTTGGCCTGTAACTTCCCTGTTGCTTTTTAAAAATATTTTGGAAAAAAAGTACAGAATTTCAGCATCTGTGAAATTCCGTAAACACGGTATTTTTAACTTTTAACCATCATTCCCTCCAATCATCCTCTCATACCATCCTTCCGTTGACCATCCGATCCTCCGACTCTTTCATTCTACTCTTAATCCAACTATTCTCACATCTTTCGTAATTTCCTTTCAGCATTACCTCCGTGTATACTTCCCAAACCAACCTGCAACCTTCATCTCTCGATACCTTCATTCCTTGTACTCCTTTCTAGTCCCAATATACTTTTAAGCATCCCACTTGCATTCTTTCCATCTTCTCCCTTTCTTCAACCGTCCATACTTCTTAAGTTATTCATGATTTATTTTGGAATAAATTATAATTTAATTCATGATTTTACTTTCCAAACACTGATTGACAAGGATTCATTCTGCAACTTAAATCTTTTTATTACTGACTATTCACTCCACTGAGCGCTGTGTGGCGATGTCATCGGCATTAATATATTTAAATAATTAACTATTATTTATAGTATTTATTCATTCATATTGCATTTATTTTTGTAATATATTATTTTTGTAATATATTTTTGTAATATATTATTTGTAGTAAATATATTATTTTATTGATATCCTATTACCACTCTCTGTTATAATTCTATTACTGAATAATTCTCCGGCAGTTTGAAGAAAAATTATAATTTTAAGTATTTTGTTCAAACTTTTCTACGTTTGAACGTTTCTCGTTTCTCATTTATAAAACGTTTATCGTTTGAAAACAAAAGAAATTGCAATGAATTTGAAACATGGGTTTGTACCACCAGTTACAAAACTAGGTAAAAGTTAATTACTGAGTTTGAGGTTATATCTGTAACTTCTTTGCTGACCGGAAATTATTATAAAATATAATAATTTCTGGTTAGCAAAGAAGATCGAGTTTTTGATACTAAAGTTAATAGCAAAACATAGACGTTTTCCATTTATGTTTAGCAAAATGATATATCAACAATCATGTTTACCTTTAAGGGCTAGGTAACATCTGAAGAGCGAATGCGAAAAGTTAGTCAAAAATTGAAAGAGAGATACGAAAATTTTGAAAATCACATGCAGCAAGAAAAGGAGACTGGCAAGAAAAGACGCAATTTATTTTTTCTGAAAACTACTATTAAATAAAAGGAACACAAGGAGAAGAACAGAAGAGAGAAATAAAATCATTCGCATCTGTGAGGTCATACTCTTGTTTCCAAACATTGGGAAAGTATATAGGATAAAAAGGATGCTTCCTCTTTATCCTATTTACTCCAAGCAACATACAGTCCAAGCAAGAAGCATGCAAGTGCTGAGCAGAAGCGAGGAGGTGAAAGAAAGATGCAGGAGAACAGTTAGTGAGAAGCTCAAGGGGAAGAAGCAGGAACTAAAAGGTGTGACGGTGACCCAACAGTGGAAGGTGCTGCAAGACGAACTGAAAATCTACGCAGATGAAACAGTTGGCCTCAAGTAACCTGCTAGGAGTACAACTACGAGTGTCATGCAGCTTTCTTGAGGCGCAATGTAGCTAGGGAGAAATTGCTTCAGAGAAGGGTAAGAAGAGAAAGCACCGAGAATGTTCAACATGCTAGGCGGGAAGTGAAGAAGACGTTGAGATGGAAGAAGAGACAGTGGGAAAAAGAAAAGCTGGATCAGCTAGAAGAGATGCAGGCCATGAAGGAAGTGAGGGAAATGTTCCAAGGAACCAGGGAAATCAAGAACAATTTCCAGCCAAGAACAACACTTTGTAAGAACAAAGCTGGTAACTTGATCGGAGATGAGAACGGGATAATTGAGAGATGGGTAGAACATTTTGAAAACATTCTGAATGATACTGGTGAAGGAACCCCAGAACCAACAGACCAGGTGAGGGATGGCCAGACGGTCAACGCTAGTGAATAGAGGGGGTTCTCCCAGAAGTGACTCAAAAAGAGGTGGAAGACGCGATCTTCGAAGAAGACGAAGATGCATACCAGCTGAGCTCTTCAAATATAGTGGGAAGGAGGTGAGCGACAGTATGTATATTCTCATTCCTGCAGTAAGGGAAAACGAAGACATTCCAGAAAAACAGAGCGGTGATCTGTCCCAATCACAAAAAGAATGACAAGATAATTTACAGTAACTATCGTACGATTTCTCTTTTGAAACGTTACATACAGGATCCTTTTGAAGGTGCTGGTAATGAGGCTTGAGACATATCCGGAGAAGGAATTAGGCAAATGCCAGTGTGAGTTTCGGCGCAACTGGTCAACCTTGGACCACGTCCTGTCATTACTGCTAATTCTGGAGAAATGCTACGAGCATAATATCAGCGTGCACCAACTCTACGTTGACTACAAAGGGGCATATGATATTGTCAGGAGCTGCAAGCTGCAAGTAATATTGGAAGAGTTAAGAGTGTCAAACAAGGTCATTAGTATAACATTACATAGTGTGTATAACATTACGTTGCACTAAGTGCGAGGACGGCTGCGATAAGGAGATGCACTTCCGACGACCCTCTTCAATCTCTGCCTGAAGCATGTCATGCAGAAGATCCCGCTCAACACAATCTACACCAGATCCCTTTAATACATGGCCTTCCCAGATGATGTTGTTCTTCTAAGTAGAAGATTGAGAGCATAGGCAGAGGCGCTGCTACATATGAGTGAAGGAGGGAGGCGCTAAGGGCTAAGAATTAACAACAAAAAGACAAAATACATGGTCGGCACGAGAGAAAAGGAAAGGTTCTGTGCGGTGAGTCCCTTGGAATGCGAAAAAGGAAGGTGCAGAGAGTCATAGAGTTCAAGTATCTAAGGGCCCTGGTGATTCAGAACAACGAGATCAGTAAAGAAATAAACAGATGATTCTA
Source organism: Adranes taylori (assembly GCA_009867245.2). NCBI lineage: Eukaryota > Metazoa > Arthropoda > Insecta > Coleoptera > Staphylinidae > Adranes > Adranes taylori. The sequence continues at coordinate 12,549 of WYDF02281074.1, read as the reverse complement.
TATTTTTAATAAGCTACTGAAATCTTCAGTCCTCTCTAGAAAGCTCAAGCTCAGCGCATGCCGCATCATAATTCAACCAGTGGTGCTCTATGGATGTGAAACTTAGACGTTCACTGAACGTGACAAGACTCTGCTCCGAGTGTGGGAGAGAAAGGTGCGAAAGATCCTCAGAGCGATTTGTGAAGATGTCGAGTGGCGCATTCGAACCAACCAAGAAGTATTTCAGCTCTACGGTGATATTTACCTGATTGCGGAGGTGAAGAAGAAACGGCTGCGGTACTTGGGACATGTTATAAGAATGGAGGGAGCTGGAATCCCCAAGAAAACTCTTTAGGATAATGACGTCATAAAGGATGTGCAGACCCTGGGGATCAGGAGCTGGATGAGATGCGCTGCAGGCAAGGAAGAATGGACGACTGCTGTAGGAGAGACGAGGCTCCTACATGGACTGTAGCGCCGAGAGAGCGAGAGAGTGAGTGAGTAAGGAACAAGCAATGATCCGCAGACGAGTTTTTGACAATTTTAATGTCAGCTAAAAATGTAAATGTCAAGCTTGGAGAATTAAACGAGTCAAGTCTGCAAAGCGCAAAAATTAAAGAAAATGTATCAAAAGCATTACATAAATATGACTGTTAGAAACGCGTAAAAATGCACTAAAGTGGTTAAAATAAAAGGAGACATTGTGGAAGCAACTGAAGAATCAAATGACAAAATTTCATCGATTCACGATCGAAGTGGACAGTAAAAGAGTGTAATCGGACACGTACATAGAAATCTGCAGGATTTGAAACGTGCAGGATTGCATTCCCCAATATGCCTCAGGATTTCTCAGTATTATGATAAGAAAAATGGGGCCGAGTTGCTCACCACCACACAAGTTAAGGGCTTAAGTTAATGTCAGAGGACTCAATTATCTACCTGATTTTTAATTGATTCTTAACTGCACGTTCAGCGTTTGTTCGACTCTTATAATCGGATTAAAATCGAAGCAGGTATACTATTTCTTTCGGGTCCTCTGTCATTAACTTAAGCCCAAGTTAAGTGTTTTGATGTTTTTTTTTCAACTTATTTCGATTTCAAATGTAATATTTTAGAAAGCTACTGAAGAGGTTTTGAAATTTAAAATTTAATTACGCGTTTAAGTCATTTCCATTTTATTTTATTTAAAAGGATTTCTTTTGTATGTCCAGATTTAAGGTCCACATTTAATATCATAAATCGGAAATGTGTCTGCATTGTCTTCTTTTTAAGATTTGTAATATTAGTCTGTGAAATATGTTTGTTTGAAATCACACACGCTATATAATAACGTCGACATTATTGTGTCTATCGTATATTAAAAGTAAAGAGCATTAGAGAACAGAATTTTAATTGTTCTTATTCAAGGTAGTAATTAAAATAAATCGTAGAGGCGGATAACGCAACACTGTTTCATATAAACGTTTTGTTCAAAACACTCAAGTTATTTAACACATTTTACTCGAATTTGGAAATATACATGTTGCTATAAAAAGGGGTCTAATGGCGCTTAGCATTTAGATACATGTAAATGCAAAAGTAGTAGTGAAAAGAGAGAAATTTTTTTTATTAAAATATTTGCATAGCTGACTCCATATAAGATTGTATATGCCGTCAGCATAGCGCATTTCCGATATTCTGTATCAATCGAGCTCAGACTGACAAGAGAAATTACACACCTGAATACTAAATTGCATTAAAATCGGCTCATTAGAACAGAGTTATTGGCGTTGCACATAGCTACATTAGACGTTTCAAACGAAACCTCGAAATAACAAATTTTCTTGAATATAAATATATGTACAAGGTACAAATATGATGTATTAAAGATAAAAATATAAATTACATAACTTCTAAAACAGAAAGCTGGGTTGTTCAATAAAACGAGTAAAGAGCTGTATATAAAATGCTCTTTTACACAGTACATTCTAATAAGTTGAAGTTTGCATTTTCACGCTTCTAAATAGTTAGGTGTATTGTAATATGGGAGATTCGAAAGTTGTTATTCAAACGAAACTTTGAATCTGTACGCTTAAAGTTTGCGGAGCGCTTATACAAGTGTTATAATAACTATATATCTATTCAACGTACATGAGATGTTAATGTATTTAGTTCTTCTATCGCATAAGTCTATTAGGAAGTAAGGTTTCATGTATACCAAACACCTAAATTATTCTAAGAGGTCTTAAATTGTTCGCTGAATTTTACATTTTCACTACGCAGACATAATTCAATTATAAATAAAATCTGTGTGAAATGTAAATGGAACAATTTTTACTACAGTAACACACACAGAAATAAATTTGTTTAAGAAAATTATTTTCAGAGACAACTTTTAGATGAACAAGAAGTTAATCATAAATAACTTAGCCATAAAAATTTCAAACTTTAAGAATGAGAGATGCATGTGTCCTGACTATTGACCAATTATATTGTTCAAATATTAAAACTCGTTTCTATTTGACGCGTACCCTATAAAACCCTATTGAAGTTATACTACCATCATTGGACATGGTCATTTCATGCAAAAAGCACAAAATTTCACTATTTTTGCCAACCTTTTTCCCACTTTGCTCTAAATATTTTATAAAAATATGTTTATAGATCCCATTGAACCAAAAAGAAATTTGGGGTTTTTCCAGTATTTTGAAGATTTTGCAATTGGAGTTATACAACTTTTTTCCACTTGCTCTAAACATTTTATAAAAATATGTTCTCTCACAATTCAAACATCTTGTATTTCAGTTCAAACTCTTCAACTTATAACAGTTCAACTATATGCAGATTTACTTGAGAACCAAATAAACCTATAATTACTTGTAGCTATATGGCCCTGAAAATATGGAAGCACAAAGACCCCTTGGCTCCAAAGACAGCTGGTAAAATATACACTAGGTGGTAGTTCATAATTCTGCCACCAAGTAGGTTTTATTTAAACTTCAGTTAGTTTTGGGTTCTGATTATTAGAGCTGTGTGTACTAGTGACTAAGTACAAAATTGTTCTATATATTTAGTTAAATAGTTATTTTATTATTATTTACCGAAAATAATGGAGAACAAAGTCTTCAGATCACAGACAATAGAGTTAGTGAGGTTATGTACAAAAGAAGATCCACAAACTAAGAGCGAAATCTTTGTTACGACAATTTTACTAAAATAGGTAAGTCACATTGCTTGTTAATAAATGTAGGCCTATTTTAAGTCATAGCATGATTACACAAATTGTTTCCATAAACTTAAATGAAAGTATCCTTAACATAATGAAAATGGATTCAGCCTATTAGTCTACATAGGCTATATAGAAGTATTATAGTAGCCTAGTAATTTTATTTGTACTATATTAAGCTTTGTTGTTGCTATCAGAGGGAACATTTGCCATATACGCCTCGAAAATGAACATCGCAATGCTGTTAGTTCAAATAACAATTTGAACATACCTACTACATCAGCTGTAGCATATGTTCCTATACATTGGTTCAGAATATTTGTTACGTACAGTAAACATTGTATGATTTCCTGTAATACAATCTTGTACAATATCAAATGTATTGATGGTTTCATAAACTTAAGTATGCTAACATGAGATTGATGAATCATTATTTACAAGTGTTGCATGCAAAACCTCTCTGTCTCAGTTAAACAGGATTAGACACATAAAAGTAGCCTAGTGAGTGTCGATTCATTTACCAATACAGCCATTCCCTGTTGCAAATTTAGCTATTGCTCGTAGACCTGGGAATTTGCTGTATTGATGTGAAGCAGTTGGCTTAGTGAAGAATATAATGGTAAACCACACCGCCCCTCACTAATCTAGTTATTTCAGTCATGAAGATAAAGTTTTGGCCTGTAGAGTTCATAGCCAACCTTCAGACTAATAACTAGCCAGACAAATATGCAATTATGCCATAAAAACATTCTTCAATGTTCTTGAATCTTGTTCACTCTTAAACGCCTTTTACTTCCTTTTTTATTGTATCTATTCCAGACCCTGCTCAACCTCAATTACTGTTTACTGTTGATGCTTTAGAAATAAACAAAGATGGATTTTTTGAAAACAACAACTCAACTGTAATTTATCAAACACTTGAAACAGCTAGGCCTTCTGCTAATCCTGAATGTGACGAAATAGACTGTATTGTTTATCTCCTTCATCACATGCATGTGATAGTGATATTGATCCATCATTTGATTCCAGTGTCTGCAATTTTTACTCGCCAAGTGATGATGAACAAGGACGTGAAATAACCGAGCCTTTGATTAGTAATTTAATTAAGCATAATGAAGTTAGTGTGCAGATTCAATAAATTCCCTACAGTGATACAGACTCCGATGACGATGTACCAGAAAATATAAGTAAAGGAAAAAAGCGGGTGAGAAATTGACATTTATGGAAGCAAACTGTGCGAAAAACTAGAAGAGTATCTAGTAAAACATACACAACGGCGAAAGGAAAGTTAACAGAAGGAAAAAAAATTGAAACCACCATGCCCAGTTACATACAGAAACAGTGTAGTTCCAAAATTACCAATGAAGAATGACAAAAAGTGCGTACTAATTTCTGGAAGAAGGAAGTTTCATGGGAAACAAAAAGACAGTTTGTAGCTTCTCACATAAAAAGTACAAATGTAGGAAGGCGGAAGGTAACTGTTATTGTAGGTGGAAATCAAAATCCCATAAAAAATAGAACTTTAACATATTGTATGTAAAACATTTTTTATGAATACTCTCTGCATTTCTTTAAGACGGCAGTTTCAAAGATAACAGATATTGGATTAATGACGCCGGATTTACGGGGCAAACATACACCAAGTAATAAAACACCAAATCATGTATTAGATACTATTAGAAACCACATACAAAAATATCCAACGTATGAAAGCCACTACAGCAGAGAGAGTTCTAAAAAACTATTTGGGTAGTCATTTGAATATATCAAAAATGTTCAGCCGGTATCTAGAAGACTGCAAATCTTCAAATCAGAACCTGCTAACGAATGACAATTCCGAAAGATATTCAACGAGGAATTTAATTATGCATTTAATTTACCCGACAATGACACATGTGATACCTGTGACTCTTATATGACCATGTAAAAGGAGCTGGCAGACAAAGAAGAGAAACTGGTATTGAAAAATGACTATGAAAAGCATTTAAAAGAAGCAAGCACAAGGTATGACTTGAAGACTGAAGACAAGCGTATTGCATCTGAAAACAAATACCACAAGGTAATTATGGCTGATTTGCAAAAATGCTTACCTACACCATTGCTATCAAACTCGAGTAGTTTTTACCTACGTAAATTGTAGACATTAAACTATACGATTCACGAAAATTCATCATGGTGCTTGTTGTGGAACGAAACAAGGGATGGACGTGGAGGAATTGAAATGGCATCATGTCCTTATAAATGGGCCACTAGTAATTTATCAAAAGTAAATGAATTGAATGTATGAACCGATAACAGTGCTGGCCAAAATCGGAATATGATGATGGTTATGATGTACTTCTGGCTGTTGCACCAAGACTCAGAACTCAAAATTATAAACCACAAATTTTTATTACGTGGGCATACACATATGGAGGTGGACAGTGAACACAGTCTGATAGAGAAAGCTAAAAAGTCCATGCCTACAATGACAATATTTACTTGCAACGACTGGGAAAATATTATTAAGAATTTCAGGAAAAAATATCGATTTAATGTCTTCATGATGAAGTTACAAGACTTTACCTCCTTCGCTTCCCTCATGCTAAATAATAATTCTAGCCCATTTATTGCCCGGAAAAGGACAACAGATGGCCAAGCTGTTCAAATTTCAAATATGGTTTGGATGCAGGTAAGAAAAGACAATCCAGGAATACTATTTTTCAAAACGTCCTTTGCAGAAAATGATTTTAAATTGCTAGGCTGCAGGAGACTCAAAAGACAGGCAAATATTCAGATGCCAGGTTTTCTTCCTTGCGTTCGCAAAGAAAAGAAAAAAATAAGCTCGCAAAAATACAAAGACCTTATGACAATGTTACAATGGGTGTCTAATGGATACAAGGATTATTTTATTAATTTACCACATGGCTTGGAAGCAGCTGATTTTCCAGAAGAAGACTAGATGAAGAAAAACAACAAATGTTCAGACTGAAAGAGTATCAAGCCTATTCCAGTTTTAACTTACTAATTAACTTTTTAAAGATATTGGTTTTCGTGAACACTATTGTTAGTAGAATTTTACTTTGTGTTATTAGTTTAAATTTTATCATTAATAGGATTGTTTTATTAATTTGTAAATATTTTAATGTTGGCAAAGCATTCAGTCTACATTTTAAACATTTTGACTATTACTAATCTAGAGTGATGTACTATTGTATTATTTTGTTTATAACAGCTACAGTTTCTCGAATAGTAAATTTGATATATGGAATTATTTTTGCTTTTGATTTTATAGAGACTTTAACTAGTAAGTATTCTTGTAGTTTCCCAAAAACATTTCCAGATTATGTAATAAGTGAAAAACAATACTTTTTATTAGTTGAAAAACATTGTAATTTGGAAATAATATACTTGCAATAGTAAAATAACGATTTTTGTCATTTCTAAATACTAAGTAATAATAAAAGTTAGTATTAATAAAGAAAACCTGCTGATATAACATTTTTAATGCTGACAAAACAACACATGTACCACATACATCATGGTTCCAAGTTGCAGATGCTAAGAGCCAAAGAGACCTAAGTGCATTTAAAGGGTATTATCGTTAATTTATTTAAATTCTGAGTGTACTAGTGAAAAATACAGGGAAAATATAGTAAGGCAACATTTAAATACATTACAAAACAATAGGGGATTTCCCTATTCCGAAAATAAGTGTTAGAGTTAAATTAAACCGTATTGTAAGAGCCATGTTATATGGGGATTTTCCCTAATTCTCGAACCGTGTTAGAGCGAAACTGTGTTGTACGGATGACGTATTATACGGGGGTTACTTGTATGCAAATTTCATTTTTAGAGGCGCAAGTTGTTGGAGATGTATTTGCGTTTGAACTCCTAGAAATAAAACCTGATATAGAGAAATTAAATATTATTCTGATTATCTAGTAGAAAACTGGATAGACGAAAATGCAACTTTTCCACGAATACTTTGGGCGGATAATAAATCGGATCTGATAAGAACTGCTAATTCGTGCGAGTACTTTCATGCCCATTTTTGGAATTAATTTTATAAAAAGCTCCTAACGACTTTACATTTGTCGGCAGATTAGTTGAGTTTCAATCAAGTTCGTGTGTAATAATTCAAACCATAGATAATGTTACTCCTCGAAAAAATCCGATTGCGATTAAAACAGATTATTACATCGCACAGTACAAAATACGGAAATTTAAGTGCTATAAATTTTATAAAATGCTTAACCGAACCTAATTTTCAACTTTAGCTAAACAATATGTTTGTACAATCAGGCAACCAATTTAATGTTTGACAGTATTTTTGCAATCTAGAAATATTTACATATTTTTAATTTTTATTTACACATATTTTTATTTTTGTATTTTTCTTTTATTAATTTTTGCATTATTTTTGTAACATAAATATTGTTATTAACATAAATATTGCTGTCATACATAAATGTTGTTATTTGTAATAAAACATTAAAATATGTTTCTTTTAAGTTACCGAACTAACGGTACATGTCAATTGAGCGCAATGGTCAGATAAATATAAAGGTAAATCATTACAAACTATTCAGATTATATTCACTTTGTATTGTAAGACTAGCAAGTCCAGTCGCAGCCTCGCTTGCGATATTTGTAAATATCAATGTATATCATATCAACGTATCAACGACAGCTCTGTTGTCGGCATTGCCGCGGCCTGGAGCCGTGTCTGCGGCGAGGATAGTCCATCGCCGCGGCCATGGCAATTTTCATTGCGATTGGTTGAACGGTGTAGAAGTTAATGTGCTCTGCTGTTCGCAAGAATATTTTTGTTAAATTGCTATTTCCTAAGTAAATTGGTGTCTGAAATAAAGTCATTTTAATTTTTGCTCAATACGACCCTCGCTTTTACCCGACCCTCGCTTTTACACCTATATAATGGTTTTCTACGAAGAATATTCTTACCAAGTTTCAACTTCCTAAGCTAATTTGTGTCCGAGATAGGGTTATTTTTATTATTGTTTTATACGACCCCCACTTTTAACCTGTGGTGATCTAAAAGTCATTGGAATACTGATGGGCATGCAAATGGGTTTCACAAAATTGTGCTGTTTCTTGTGTTTGCGGGACAGCAGTGCTGTAACAGAACATTATGTAAAACTAGTTTCGGACCGAAGGAACGAATATGATCCAGAAAGAAATAGTGTCGAAAATATTCCTTTGGTCGATCGGCAAAAGATTTTTTAGCATCTCTACATATCAAATTTGGCTTGATGAAGAACTTTGTGAAAACTATGGGAAAATCTAATTCGGCTGGATTCAATATTTGGTGGAAAAAATTCCAAAAATCCCTGCAGCAAAGTTGATAGAAGGAATTTTTGTCGGACCTCAAATTAGAGAGGTTTTAGAAGATACGAATTTCAAAAATTCTCTTACAGACGACGAAAAGGAAGCTTGACAAACTTTTACTTGGTTTTGTGGTAACTTTCTTGGTAATCACAAGTCATCTGGATATGAAGCAGGCATTCAAAAGCTGCTCGATTCAAATAAAAAAATGGGATGCCGCATGTCTTTCAAGATGCACTATTTACATTCCCATCTGGATTCTTTCCTGAAAATCTGGGTGCAGTGAGTGATGAACAAGGCGAACGATTTCATAAAGACATTCAACTGAGGGAAAATCGCTATCAATGGTTTTGGAATAAAATCATGATGGGTGATTACTATTGGATGCTCTTTCTAACATCTTAAATATCCCTGAAAATTGTGGGGTCCTTATCTCAAAATTTGTACGTGATTGAGAAAAACTAAATAGATATTTGTAATCGGCGTGAAAAGTGTATCCAGAAAAAAGTGATGAGAACAAGAAGTTCCATTTTGTTGACTAGTGTAATGTATAATTTGAAAGACAAAAATTTTAAAATAGAGATAATACCCAAAATTTGTTCATTTCAGTTTGGTCTAACAACATATTTTCATAAGATGCTTAGAACAAAGTTGAAAAAAGTTGGCAAAATTAGTAAAATTTTATTATTTTTGTCATATAAAATAAACGTGTCTTATAATGTGGTTATAAATTCAAAGGCAAACCTTTTTCAAAAGACGAGATAGTACCCAAAAACTTTTTTTCATTGTGTTCTAACAACAACATATTTCGTTAGATGTTTAGCGCTAAGTTACAAAAAATGTTGGCAAAAGTTGTCAAATTTTATCATATAAAATGTTTTTCATCATATAAGAATTAACATCATATACAAAGTTAACCAAATTAATCACATTTCGTGCATTTTAACAGATGAAATGACGCTGTCTGAAAAATTTAGCATACTGTTGCAATTGGCACTTATCAAGTTCAATGAATTTATCTATTTATTTTTTCTAATAAAACTGACGATAAATTTGTTTATAGATGCCAAATGAAACAGATACTTTAGAAATTTGCAAAGTGTAAAAATGCTCTCAAAACTTATACATTTTTTAGCTTTAGCACAAACATGCATCTTTAGATCTTTTTAAATAAACACGTTAGTTAGTTTTAAGTCTGTATATATATATTGTTGATTTATCTTAAATTGAAGTTGTATTTTTTATAGTTATTTCGCCAATACAGTGTTTTTAACACGTAAAAAGTGATAATTTTAAATCAAATTAAGTTCTCTCACAGCGAGCCATAACTGAAGTAAATAAAAGTTTTACCCAGGTTGTTCATTGTCAGATAATGCTAATATACCTTCAAGAAACTTCTAGTGTCAAATAAACACGAGTTCTTAATATATAAAGTTATAAAATCGTTGCGCAAAGTTGCAGTAACATTTGAACAATATAATTAAATATTGAACGTATAAAGTTACGACACATGCGGTATTGCACCTATCAATCTTAAAGTTTGAAATTTTCATGGATCAGATAGTTATGACTAACTTCTCGCCAGTAACTTTTAGATAGATGCTTCTTGGATAAAATGTAATTTTATGAACATATATTTTTTAGAAATATTAAAGGTACTTTTAAAATTTTAAATCTTTATTTACGAGCGGTTTCGGTTAATTAGCAATTGTCAGGTACAACTGATTTTGAAAATTTAATGAGTTAATTAATTTCGAATTCAAGCATTGATGAAACGAACATTGAAATAGCGAACATAGAAAGAGTAATAGTGAGGAAATACTTACTCTTTCTCATTATACAATTACCAGTAGCGGGTTAAAAGCTGATACTAAGAGGAATCAGTGGGGGTTAATATATATCAAGATCTTATATAATTCCGTATATACAGTTACGATTGTTGAAGGAAATGTACTCCTACTGATTTCGTTCCACTTTAGCTGTCAGTTCCAATTTAACCTACCTATAATAATAATAAGAACTCTGTTATTAGACGAGTTGACACGATTGATAAAAATTTGAAAATAGCTTAGCAGTCCCGGCCACGGTGTGGTTGATCATAACCGTTAGGTTATGAGTGAACCACGAAAAACGGGTGCTGGTGAAAGCTGTTATCTGATACTTGAAGTACATATATGCCCTGCCTGGGGTTTTAAGCTATTTCGATGTTCGTTTCATCAATGGTTGAATTGGAAATGGATTAACTCATCTAATTATCATCTTATAGTTATATACGTCTGAAGTAACACTATTAGTTTATCTTATTATACAAATAATTTTGTTATTATTTGGAGCACGTGGTATAGTGAGCTATATCAAGTGTATACAGATTTTTTTAAACAAGGCAGTAGTGTTAATATTTCTAATAAATTCTAAAACCTTGTCTACGGATCATCATAAAAAATAAAAATCGACATTTCTATTGTTTTTCTCTACTATATATAGTAAAACCACGCGATTGTTTATTAAAAAAACGATGCATATTTTAAATATTTGGAATATAAATTAATTCCGTTTTACAACACAACAGATGCCATTCGATATACAAAGGATTTAAAGACAGCAGCACTAATTTGGACAAAACAAGAGGTTAAAAACAGTCTTGAACACATTTTTTTTGTCTCCGAACAGCTAGAATGTGATACATCATCTACAGTAAACAATTCTGGATTACCAAATGTCACCAAAAATATTATGTAAGAGTAATTAGGATCAATATGCGTAAAAATGCAATTTTCTTCTATCTATATGTAATAAAATAACAAAGCTATTAACTTTAATGTTTTCCGAATACTATGTCTAGAATTTAAATTGAAAAAGAAAACATAATATATTACTTTAAGTGGAAAATAAACAATTATAGGTACATAATAATATAATTGTGTATTAACGTCCTATATATGCATAATCTTTACACATTTTTAATAAATAGAGAAAACTATAGGAAATGAAGTGAAGAGTAATGAAACAAAAGTTATGCAATCTGAATTTCAAAAAGCACAGTTGAGAATAAAAGTTAGATATTTCAAAGTTAAATAACTGCATCACATTAATAGTTTCCAGATATTAAAATCAGTTAACTATTTATGCTAATTACAACTAACGTTGCACAATGAAACATTTTGCTACAATCTAGTTATTTTTGATAATTAGGCAAAAGAGAAAATGGGTAGTCAACAAATAATGATACCAAAATAAAATTGATTTCCTCAATCTCTACAAAAAACTAAAACAACTGGGCGAGATTCCACGTTTAGGAAATAATACTCAACTGATTAATAACAGCGGGTGTGTTACCACAAAAAAAAAGAACGATGTGAAAATGGAAATCGTATAATGAAAATTTTTGCCAAAATGCAAGGTCTTCCACAATCTGTGATGTACAACTAGGAAGAGATGAAATTGAAAAAGTTTTTAAAGCTTTAAAATTTGAAAACCGCAAGAATCTGATTGATGTTTACTCAAGTTGTTTAAACTTATTTCCCGTGGTTGTGTGTACATTCAGACACAACTGTTCAATCATGTTTATAAGAATTGAAAATTTCCAGATAATTCATTGAAATCAGTTTCTATAACAGTACAATCAGAAACAAAAACAAATATAAGGTAATTAATGATTGTTGCTTTCATCGGTAACATGATTTAAAATTATTTAAATTTCATTTAAAAAAATGTATTCCTTGTTTATTAAATTTTATTTGTCTACCTTGTGGTAATTTTCAAATAACAAGTACGTTAAATAATGTCATTATAAAATGTCCTTAATTAGATTTGCCTACTAGAGGAAATTAAAAATGTTTAAAGTCTGTAAAACTGGAAAACCGCAAGAACCTGATGGAATCTTCCAACAGTTGTTGAAACCTGTTTATTGAAATTAGTTTCTATAAAAATTCAGCCAAAAAGTCGTATCTCAAAATTTGTGTAAAATATAGAATGAATTTATGATAAGTTGTTAATATAAAAATAGAATTTTAGTGAACATCCTCAGACTCAAGTTAAAC
>WYDF02281063.1:0-17113 GCA_009867245.2 Adranes taylori | reverse complement strand
CTCAAATATTTGTGTTGCACAACTCATAATCACGAAGACAAGAAAGTCAATGGTTACTTTGTTTAATTTTATTAAGTCAACATAAAATAAATTTTTAAATTTACTAGTGTTAAAAATAATCCCGGGAATTGACTTTTTTTCTCGCGAAATCTCGAATAGATATTTTTGGGGATTTCCCGGGAAATCGAGAACGGGAAATCCCGGGAGAGAAACCCTAGTGTGTACCAACCCGCACACACTGAACCGAAGTTTTACATCTACCCCTATAGATGTGCATGATAAATTATAGTTATCGTTCTCCTATAATTACCGACCTCGTATCGTGTGTTGCCTAGATTCAATCATCAACGCAAACTATACGTCTATGCTGGGAATCCAACTCAGGACCATTGCAGTGGTACACTTGCATCTTAACCACCGAGCTACGGCTACGGCGCCGGCTTTTTCATACTGAAAGCATAATTTAAGAACTGACGTCACTGTGAAGTCAATCACACACAAGACCACAGCATAATTGATACACTGTTTTTTAAGGATAATTTGTTAGATTGATATTTATCTATAGCGATAATCTTTAATTTAAATTTTGGAATAATTATTACAGTTGTAAGGGAATTAGATTAGCATGGAAACCAGTTTGTACTTGCTTTATTACAAGATAAATATTAAACAAAAATCTAAGTTAAGAATCGCTGTGCATCGATGTATCAAACATGAACTAGTTTGTCTTTGAAAGTATAGAAAATATACACAAAATAACAGATATTGGAGTTATGTCACTATAAGTACTCTAGGACTGTTTTCAAATTATGTGCCAGTTTTACGGCACATTGATTTTTAAACTCAATGGCATACCACTTATAAGGCCTTGCAACACCATGATGGCGTCATAATAAATACGCCAACGCATTTACAGAATATGTCTTATGGTCTTTATTATGTTTATTCAGTAAAATTACATGATGTAATCCATAATAGAATAACTTTTTTTTTGAATATCGTTGTATTGGCCCCGTAAAATCTAGTGTATAAAATTGTTGTAGACAGGTGACCAAAATTGTATACAATTTTGGTCACCACACAATTTTATACAACCACAAACCACACAACAATTTTATACACTAGACATAATAGAATACATGGAGGAGCCCCTAGTTGATAAGTTGACTACTGATTTGCCTTTTTGTAATCTATTATATATTTTTTGATGAGCTCTGTTATTATATCATTGCCATGTTAAGTAGAAAGTATGTAAACATTTCTTTCACTTTCTAAACATATTTCCTGTAATTAGGTAATCTAATATTATTGTATAATTTTTTAACTAGTTTCATTGAACCACTATCTAAAGACTTTTCTGTTTCTTATTTTTTTTGTTCTCTTAATGATTCATCACAACTGATTTAAACCAAACTTTTTAACAAATTTTACAATGCTTTTTACAACCTTCCAAATTGATGTTTTTCAAATTCCTGGTTGAGTCGCCATCTAATTTTTAATGTTTTTCTTTTGTAATATTTTTATAAAGTGTTGACGATCTTTGATGCACAAATCGCAAATATCTCACTAAGATCACGTCGTGTTCGATTCGCCAAGTAGTCTAGCCGAACGTGGGAATCCTTAAAAAAAATCAGAACAAAAATAAAAGTTATTGCTAAGAACATCCGTAATACCTACGAACAACAGACTTAGTCATAAATCAATTAGGTTGCAAATCGGTTTAAGTTGCGTAATTAAACAGCGTACTTATGTACATTCGTTAAAAATATCATTTATTCAAATAATTACAATTGGGGTTCATTTGTAACCAATATTAATGCACCTAACGTTACATTAATTACAATTTAATTATCTTACAGTCTATTTACTTTAGTTAGTGTAACACATTTATTGTCTGTTCCTCAACTTTAGTATTACTTTTTGTATTTCTGTGCAATATTGATGTGTTACATTTTGTTTTCGCGTCAATTACTTTAACAATTAAATATAAGAATTTTTTTGAAACGTAACTAATTGAAATGACATCGGCTTTTCTATTCCAAAAATTAGTACTATCAGTTAATAAATGGCACATTGTATGAACAATATTAAACCCGTGTGTCCACATGCTCCCATGCAGTACTAAATAAAAATAATATCCCTTGAAATGTATTATGAATTAACCAAAATTATAAAGAAAATCTAACTTCGAGTTGCATATATTATGAGGAATTCAGTTATTGACAGGGATTGAAACATGTAATTCTAGATCTATTATCTTTCATGTAAAAAATCTTTTATATGGAAAACACATTGAATAGAAAATTTGAATGTCACGCAACGAATTGAGAGGTACGTAAGTTTTCACAGTTGTTGACCTGATAAATAGCGTAATAATTTTATGTGATGTGTAAAAAGTGAGAGGTCTAGCTGACCTATCCGAAACAGGTGATTCTAGATACTATTTTCAAACGCTGACATATTTTCCGCAAAAATTTTGGAACAATTATGTGAACAGTTCATATGTATCACAACAAATAACGAAACAGTCCTTTCCATATAATTTCAGATTCCTCTTTTTTCACTTTTAACCGATTCGGAGCAAAATGTTCAATTAATTATATTGAACAGACGAGATCCCGAAAAATAGCAGCACCGTTGGTACAATTTTCTAAGAAGGTTATGAAAAGAATTTAATTGTACAAAACAATTATATGTAAAGCGATCAGAAAGAAAAATATTAAGAAATTATCCTTGAATACAAGGAAATACTTGGATACAATCGAAAAACAATCTCTACTGACGACAGTAAAGGTAAAGATCGCAAAGATTAAACACAAACATTGAATCTTAGCACATAAATTGAATGCGCCAAATGCTCCACTGAATTAAAAGTAAGCTAAATTAACCAAAGTAAAATAAATGTAGCCTAAAGGAAAGCTAAAGTAATCTAAAGAGTGTTAAGTTAAAGAAGAAATGCATGGTCGAATCCGTACAAAAACTTTTTTGACAAAAATGTTATCATTGGTGGTTTTAGTGCTATTCCATGCTAGGAGTAATATGTTAGGGCCAAAAGGAACGAAATTGTCACAATTTAAAAACAGAAATACGATAACATTTGTTAAAAACGTTTTAGTTTGTTAAGCAATGTATACTCGTGAAGGAGACCGCAGAATTCTTTCTGGCTCCATTAATGGGGAAATTAATGTTAAAGAATGCTTACATAAATGTCTTCTGCCATTTACTAAATTCCACAATGTTTCTGTTTTCTTCTAGCCTGACGACAAATACCATTCAAATTGTGACAAAAGATATAAATCCCCTAAACTCTCCTAAATTGCAATCAGTTAAGAAATGTTAGGTTCACATGAGAACGAACTTAAAAACTGCAAAAAATAAGTCCCGGTTTGGATGAATAACATGAAACAAAAAGTGGAAAAAATTAGACACAAGGAATTAATATCAATGGTGTCGCTATATTTAAAAATCTGTAATATTGTGCAATACAACATACAGGAAAATTAATTCATGTTTTCTATATTTCTTTTACAATCTATTAAACAACCATTTTCTGAGTCGTGAATAGCGGTTAGAGTTCTAATAATAAAAATTAAATTTGAAGACATTTAGTTTTCTTCTGCGGAAAAATATTTGGTCAAAGAAAATGCCTCAATTTGGGGACAAGTATGAAAAGAAGTATCTTCTCACTGCAAGTGAGAAGATAGTTCAAATTACAAACAGGTTCAATAAGAATAAGTTCAAATTACAAATAGCTAGGAATCATACCATGTATATTCCGTAAATATGAACGAAACAGACGAACCTGAGTACGTGATTGCTAATTTTATAACACTTCATAGTAAATGCCTTTCCAATTCGAAAAAAATTATTATCTCTTTATGACAGTGGACGGTAAACTTTCAAGATAGCGGGTCGCATTCTGTAGTACATTTATCTCCAAGCAACTGAGTAAGCTAAAAAAGCAAGAATAATTTTCAAAAAGTGAAGAGCAAATAAAGCCCAGTGGTATATTATTATATTCCATGAAACATATTTGAAATTCGTTAAAAATTAAAGCCAAGTGCATAACCTTCGATCGTAACTTTATTTTGTATTTAACAAGTAAGATTTCTGAAAATTTATCGGGCAGACTCTGTCGGGCTACATCAAAACATGTGAGTCACGGAACACAATTTACCGTCATTTGGTCTTTAGTTTCTAGTTAGCCTTTGTTAGTTAGAAAGCCTATCGAAAAATTCTTCACATGCCTGAGTTATGGAATGAAAAATTCACGTTTCTCATTTAAACGATTTTTTATTTAATCGATTTTTTTATTTAATTTCTTGAAAAAGTATTTGGATAGATGCCCTTAGAAAAGCTTGAAGTTAGGCTTCGAATAATATAATGACTACAATTTATATCAAAATGTTAGTACATTTGGAATCAGTACAAATTACCTTTGTGTTGATTTAATATTGTTCACTGATTGAGATTAAAAATATATTTATCATGCTTCAAATTTGGAATGTAACTTTTACTATACCACACTTTCCAAACCGTCGTAAATTATAGTAAACATAGAAATTTAAAATAAGTGCAAGCACAGCCAAAATGGATAAATCTATACAAAGTGGATTAGAGAACATTGAATTGGTTACTCCACTATAAAAAGTACATACACTAATATTTTGGCAATTTTAACGTGTTATGAAATTTATAGCAGAGTTCGAGAAAATTTTGGTATGTTTTAATCTAGAAAAACTCGAAAAAACCTAGAACTAGAAAAAATCATAAAATTTATCAGATTGTTTTAAAAAACAAAATTAACTTTTTGCTAAGGTAGAAGCCACAGATCCGAATCTTATAAGATGAACAAGTATCGAAAGAATGTTACATCAATTTTTAAGTTCCTACCATGAAAATTATGACGAAAATAAGAAAAAAAAAAGCAGCTCTGATAAAACTCACAATGTTTATAAGAAACAAAAAGACGAGAGCAACCAATTGAAAGTGGAACTGTAGCAGCCAGCAATTGTAACTGAGCGCAATCAGACTTCTACTAGCGATTTATAAGCAAATAAGAATTCTGTTGTAAATAATCTTTGTTAATAGTAGTGAAAATACATGTAAACCTATGCAGCAATGTATGAAATTTTTTTCTATTATCTTCATTGTTATCCAAATATGACCGAATTAACTTGAGACATCGATCAGAATCAGAGATGGCCGGAAGTCGACTACCTGTATATAGTTCTTTGCTTTGAAAATTTTTATAATTTTTAAGCCCAGATAGTAGGTTTATTCAATTATCTGACGAAAAAAAAAATGCTCTGCGACATGAAGGAAATGATCGTCACGTATAAACGAAACATTAAAAATAGATTATTTGACATTGCCACCATTGAGCGCATCTACACACGATTATTTTAATAGTTGAGCAAGCAGGTCTAGACCATTTGCTTTAGATTTATCCAAATAGAAATTGTAAATGTAATTAATTTCATAATTTAAATTAATTCTGTTACGAGTTACTACTTAAACACTAAAATTATATAGCATATTATTAAACTTATTGATATATCATACATACATCTATTTCAATACAAAAATATAAAGCTACAACAATTTGATAATATGTTGTCCATTGTAAAAAGTCTATTTATTTATTTTTATTCTATGCTACTGAAAAATTTATAATTTGATTATTTGAGTATTATTGCTCGAAATAAAATAGCAACACTATACATCTATTTCACTAATATTCATTATATATGGATACCGAGTTATTTACAAGGCACTGCTCTTCATTTTTATAATAAAATAATTGCAAATACATGTTATACACTAACAAAATTTATAAAGCATGATATGTTAATAACATTTAACTTTTTTTGGAGTAATAATATTTTCAATCATTTTGGGTATACAGGATAAAATATAAGTATAATCCAATAAGTGATTCCAATGATCAATTAATTTTAAGAGTTTCAATGTCAACAAAATTTTTCCGATCTGTAATAGTAAATCTTCCTATATCCGGAACTTAACTTTAGAAATTGCTCCAGAATTGAAATTACATGCCTCGTAATTAATGTCTTCACGTGCAAGCTCCGAAGTAAGTAATATTTATGACAACGATAAGTGATATTAATCTCAGTATAAGTGATATTTATCGGAAACTACATCATTAAATTCCCCAGTATGAAGAGAAGTGTCCTAAAAACTTGTACAAATATGGTCGAGAATATCAACAATGGCCCCGAGTTCCGGTGACACTTAAATGTGTCCGGGGTGCAAAAAATCTCCGGCTCAACTTTGAAAAAATAGGAACCTGGAATGTGCGAAGTTTGTATGATGCTAGTAAGACGTCCAATATAATAAAAGAGATGAAAAGATTAAATATTTTTTATAGTGCATGAGGTGGAATGGTATAGGAAAATGTTGTCTAGACGAATATGGTGTTTATTATGTAAGACTTCTAATACAACAATTGTGAGATGAACGATTTTAACGCTAAAGTTGGAAGCGTAAGGTGTGGAGGTGGAGCTTTTGGCTTGGGTGCATATAATAAAAGATGCGACAGATTTATACAATTTTGTCAGGAAGAGGGTTTGTACATGGATTTCTAACGATGACCGAAGTGTCAGAAATCAGACTTATTACATAACGATTAACAGACGCTACAGAAATATGACAAAAGGGATAAAAACTTGTGCGGATGCATTTACAAATCAAAATCTTTTAGTTGCAACATTGAATTTAAAACTCATGAAATGTAAAAAGACGATTCCAAAATTTCGTATTGATGAAAGAAAATTACAAAATTCAGATGTCAAGAAATGACAAATTATTTCATCTGGAGCTTTCGGAATCTGAAAATCTTGATTCTAACTGGCACGCAATTACAGATACAATAAAATTAAGCGTGAAGACAAATCTAATCGTCAACTTTACTAACTAAAACCATAGATGCCAGGTGAAATATTAGGTCTTACTGGTCATCGTCGTGCCTACAAGGGCACAGATATTCAAAAGCATCTAGAAGTGTAAAATATTATACGCAGACAAATTAGACGGGCAAAGGAACAATGGCTAACCAATGAATGTAATGAGTTAGATGGATTATATCACTCGTTTAAAATGCATATAAAGGTTAAACATGCTGCGGGTATATCTAAAAGAGGTCATATTAGTTATGTGACAAAAATGTATTAGGCATAGAACAATTAAATTAATGGAAATTATATTGAAAGATGAAAGACCTGCAATTCCAGAAATGCAAATAAATGAGGGCCCAGATATTACAAAATAGGAGCTGGAATATGCCATAAGGCAACTAAAAAATGGTAAAGCTGCCGGACCAGATAAAATTCACAGTGAATTGCTAAAGTTATTAGAGAACGGAGGGACAATATCTCCTTTACTTGGTCTATTTACGAGAAATATGACTTTCGATTGGCTAAAATCCATATTCATAACAATACCTAAGACGTCAAGATCTAAATCATGCAGCGATTTTGGAATAATTAGTCTCATAAGCCATGTTCTCTCATTCTTTTTGAATATTATACACAAAAGAATATACGCGAAATGCGAAGAAAGTATAGAACAGTTTGGTTTCAGAAAGGGCTACGGAACACGTGAGGCACTATTCGGTATGCAAATTGTAACTCAAAGGTGTCGTGATATAAATGTAGATTTGTACGCCGGTTTCATAAATTATGAGAAGACATTTGATATGGTAAAACACGACAAATTGCTACAAATTTTGTTAGAATTGGGTCTGGATAAAAGTAAAAACTGAGGGTCGCCGTAACCAGGGCCGTCAAAACACCTCATGGTTAAAGAACTTAGGATAGTGGTATGGTCTCAGTACTCGCGCGTTATTTTGCATTGCAAAATTGAAAATTCTAATCGCCAACATTCTTGGAGCACATGGCACTTGAAGTAGAAGTTAAGTTTATTTCTGGGGATACAGCCACTAGAAATATGAAATTTACCGCTGGATGGGAAATCAAATTGCAGTGAATTCTAAAAAGTATTTTCTTAGAAACATTTGCTGACGAAACAAGATCATTTTTCGTATAAACAATAAAATTTCTAATGATAAAAGAAGAAAGATGAGTTCTCTTTTACGTACGCAAGAAAAAACAATTTTTGTAATACAACAGGAAGTAACAATTTATTATTATACATCGAAGAAATGCTTTGAAAGCGGACTTAAACACAAACATTCAAAGATTGAAAATAAGTATCGATTTTCATTATTTTAATAATTAACTTTAACTCTTCACAACTCAACTTCATTCAAGCCAAAAATATAGTTACTATCAATCAAAGAATTCTTCGATAATTTAAACCATTTTTTCTGCGTTAGACCGTATGAGACCATACAATAAAAATTGTTTTATCAGTCTAAAAACGAACTTTTGTCAACAAAGAAACTCAAAATCTCAATGACAAAGCCTACATTTCTCAATATATTTGACTTAATGCTCACGATTATGTTTTTCGCATAAGTATTATATCGAAATGAAAAATAAATCAGCCGATGTCGATTTCAAAAGAAATAAAAATAAAGACATTTTGTTTCAATAAAGACAAATACGTTTCTCTCGAATCATTTCCACATTTTACATGTTCGGAATTATTAGGAATGAAATAACTAATAATAACCAGGTAGAAATAAAAAAAATATATAATTTAAAACAGTAAATTAAATATAATTAAACGCACTTGACGCACACAATAAATAATAAACACATTTTTTTAAAATCATTTTTGGTGCCATCACCGATATTTCACTAAATTTTACGCGAATAGTTGCCCCGATTTGAAAGTACTGCGTTCGTTTAAAATACAACCGTTTACAGAAATAGATAGACGTGACAGGGATACAAGTTTTGAGTATTTATAATGAACATTATGTGTTGGTAACTTTTTAAAATGAGTTTATATACTGTTTTAGTTGAAAGCTTGTAATTGAACCAAAAAGATGAAATGATACTTTAACCATTATAAATCATATGGGAAGCTTTTGCAAAACCTGAAGAAATTAAACACTAAAAATCCAAATGGATTAATTTTTAAAAACACAAAAAAAACTAGCGTTTAGCTAAAGGTTAATCTTTAAAATAATTATTTCTACAAAATAATATAGTACTGAAAGCTTTTTAAGAAAAATTCTAGTTTCAGCATAAAATACGCCGATAAACTCGCTGTTTTTAATTTACTGGTAAATTTATAACACTTTTTTTCTCCATTATTCAAAGTTTTCGTATTGGCAAAATTACTTACGAACATGTATTTTTTATAGGAAGGAATATAGAGGAGTAAACCAGGACAATGTTCCAAATTGTTTTTATGAAGCAATAGAATTTTTGGATCTCCCAATGTTCAGCCAACTTTCAAAGAATCGATTTATTTTGACAGAAGCCCAATCATGCATTTCTAATTAAAGTGGCGAGTTAATGGAACTTCAATTAATCCAAAATTACTAAGTACAAGCCCAAATTGTCAGGGTGTGTCCAAATAATTAAAATGTGTGGCATAAAATAGTGCCCAAATAATTATAGGACATGTCTAAAGGCATAGGGTTAATGTGTGTTCTAATAATTGAATTTGTATGTTAGGTGGAATTTGTAAGTGCCCTGAGTGGACCTAAAGAAAACCGTAATGAACATAAATCGTTTGTTCAACAAGTTGAAATGTTTGAGGCACGACGAATGATAAAAGAATGGTCAAGATAAACACCCAGTTAGTTGAAAAGCATCGAGATTTGGGGTTTAAGAGTTAAATGTATGCTGAATGACTTAAGATGAGCACAAGCGGTCTAGAATCGCTATCTTTGACGAAACTTTTAAGAAAGTTCCAGATATCCCAGATTTGTGAAGGCAAACTAAGATAAGCAGAATAGAAATTTTAATGCCGTCAGTTGGCTGACTGCAATCTAATTCATTAAAAGATTAATAAATAATTCCGTTATAATAAAAAGAAATGACTTAAATCAATTAAAAAGAAAAATTAAATGCAAATACTTAAAATACTCAAAACAATAGCACCATAGTGTCGATAAAATTCCTAAATTCTTTATAATACACATATTTGTACGTTTCACATTTTGTTTAAAAATAATTTAATTAAAAATAATAAGATTTATTTTTGATGTTCAGCCAAAGATGGCATTTTTTAGTAGCAATTAATACAAAAATCACTGTATTAATTCTGGACCTAAGCATTAAATTTTGTGTAAACCGCGTAGCGTTTTGACGTTAAATTTACTTATATTAATTGAATTTGATTACAGATGTACATAAAAAAATAGATAGTCGGTATAATGAATTTAATTTATCGTGTAATGATAAACCATAACAAAAATGTATTATATAACAGTTCTATTCTGGGTGTATTTGAATCGCAGTTATGATAATGCTTTTAATACAAATTGTACATACGTAATTAGTTTAAATTAACCTATTAGCAATTTTCTCACATCACTTTAAATTTAAAGATGCTAGAATTTATCTTGGAAGAGGAACAGATTGTTTGTTGCAGCGACTGCAATGATGTTTTCCGTGGGATGCCACGCCGTGTGTAAAATTTTCTTATTAAAATCTAAACTATCTACACTAATTTCGTCTTTTTTTCGCTTTCCACTAGCGCAGACCTGCAAAAGAAAACACACCATAAATTTACAGCTTATCAAATAATTATAGATTAGTTGATAGTACTGATGCGTAACACATCTTAATACAATAATAATGAAGAGCCATTCTTATTTGTGAAGTCCTTAAATGTGAAGAGTCATTAAAGCAGAAGAGAAACAAAACTACTGTGTAAAGTCGAGTGCTGTATATGAAAGTCTGGTATAAGGTAAGGAAAAACGATGAAATTCGTTAACTATATATCATTAGAATTAGAATTTATGTTAATATTTGACATTACAAGAGAAGAAATAAATATACACAGCAGAAAACGTTATTTTTGCAACCTGTTTCACCTATATTGTTATAGACATCATCAGGCAATGTTTTTGTCAAATCGGGTTGTGTTTGTGAGTATTGAACGTTTTATGTTGAACAGTTAAAATATAAATGTTTTAACTTGAACAGTTAAAACATTTATAGTGTCGTGGACCATTACATATTTACCTATTATTTGATTGCCAACTGGTCATGTCTTCATTTTGTCGAATACTGAATTCTCATCGTTTAACACGTCAAGAAGCAGATTTCGCGCCTTTTCCTTTGTGACATTTTAAGACCTTATAATGGTCGCACTTGGTAACTAATTCACACACTGACTGAACTGCTACGTGATTCCGTAAGTCTTAAATTCAGTATTCGATAAAATAAAGATACTCCAGATACATGTAGATATTCCAGATACATGAAGATACATCAGTGACTCCAGTGGTCGGTAAATAATAATTTATTATTTAAAACTGAGCAATATTATCTTCAGTGACGACATCATTAACATATTTGCCATTTTTAATGTTACATTTGAAAAAATATGAAGCTGGAAAAATGTGAAGTTGATCATTTATATTATTAAGAAAAGAAGGAACTTACAATTGGTCTCAATGTCAAATTTATGTTCAGAATGATTGAATTCATTTATGTTAATAGCTAAGTTAGAATTAGTCTTGTTGTGTAAAATACAAATCACATATTCCTTTATCCTGTTCAGAGATCATCAATGTATTCTTTTCCAAAAGAGCACGAATAGAATAGATGACAGTTTTATGGATAGGAGCTATTAAATCTTTGTTAATAAAAAATACTACTTAAAGTATATGGACTCGAGAAGGAGGCAACGTATTTCTTATCCGTAACAAGTTTTTCCAAACAATCTTTCAATTCATAGGAGAGTCTTCCACAGAAAAGAAGTAAAATATAAAAACAATTATATTTGCACAATATAAAAACTTCTGGAGAAGCAGCAAGTGTGGATGTTGAGGCGGCAAAAAGTTATTCTGCAGAATTTAAAAAAATTTCGAAGCCGGTGGCTATACCCCACAGCAAGTATAGAATGTAGACGGAATGCCATCTACAACATTCATTTCCAAACAAGAAAAGTCTGCATCAGGATTTAAGGCAGCTAAAGATCGTATTACTGTTCAGCTTGGAAGGAATGCTGCGGGTGATAAGTTAAAGCCCATGCTTGTTTATCATTTGGAAAATCCACGAGTCTTCATAGCATGTAGCAAATCAAAACTTGGTGTTATCTGGCGGTCAAGTAAAAAATGGTGGATGACTGCACATCTTTTGAAAAATGGCTGAACAATTTTATTTCAAATTCTGTGACAAAATATAATTCCGAAATATAAACACGTTAAAGTCGTATTCCTACCACCAAACAGTATACGTCAGCCAATGGATCAGGATGTAATTGCCAATTTTAAGGCTTAGTATTTGAGTCGCGTTTTCAAGAATATTTTTGTTGATGGTCCAAACTAAGCAATTATTACAGAATTTATGAAGCTATTTAATATAATGAATGCAATTGATAACATTATAAAATCTTGGGATGAAGAAAAGGAAACAGCTATGACAGGCGCGTGGAAGAAATTAGCCGGAATGTTATGGTTTCGGTAGTTCAATTCAAAATAAAATTATCGCCATGGCACATGAAGTCGGGATGGATAAAGTAGATAATGAAAATGTGGCAGAACTTCTTGAATGTGACTACGGAGACATTTCAAACGAAGAGTTAATAACGATATTAGAAAAAGGCATGGGTTCCGAAAAGTTAGGAATTTCTACGCATCATAAAAGTTCTCGTATTTTGACAACACAAAAAATCTTAAAGGCGTTTTCCCTTATCCAGGAAGCAATGAATATACTTTTGGAAAACGATCCTTCTACAGACAGAAGTCTTAAAGTTTCCAGAGAAATAGAAAATTCCCTTCCTTCCTATAGGCAATTATACACAGAAAAAAAACTCCGAAAATTCCCGAGCCCTCTGATTTCAGTCTCATGAAATACATGTGTGGTCTTATAAAGATAAAGCTTCGTCACAAATGTACACAAATTAGCCAGTTATCACACCAAAGTCGTTCCTTGTGGAAATAGGTATAGTCTGCACTAGAAAGCTTGGTTGATAGTATTCCTTCACGCTATGTGGCGGTAATTGAAAACGATGACGATTTTATCAAGTTTTAGACTAATACGTTTCAGACAATATGATAAACATTCAAATATAATATATTTTCTTAAAATTTATTTCATTGTGACGAAAAATCGCACACAAGCTCTTGTGCATTTTAGAATAAATAAATAATTATAAGTACCTTTCTTGGTTTAAGAACAGTTTTTGGTTTGGCAATATCCCTTGAGGCCTCTAAAGTGACTTCACGTTTGGTCGAACGATCGAACATTCGGAAAAAGTTATTATACGAACCAGTCATTATGGATGTGTCGTTGCCATTCCAACAGCACTCGAACTTATCGAAAATGCAATCATTCTCATACAAGGAACACAGTTTCGAGCGAAGATATTCATGTACCTAAAGATAATAAAATGTTATATATTCTGAACTTTCTCTTTCAAAATGTTGTTGTTGCTGACTATTCAGATATTACATAAGGTTCTGTTCTAAGGAACTATCAAAATGAATCGAGAACAGATTAAAAAGCACTTGACGTAGGTCTAAATAATTAGAGCGAACACTAGGCAGCATTAATGTCTTACTTCTAAAAGTCTTACTTCTCAAATATTCCAGTTATTCAAATGATCAATTATTTTGCTCGAATTCGTTAACATTAAGATAAAACAAGATTCGACAACGTACACGATATAACATTATTGGAGGTTGCATAGGATTGAAACGTCGATAGAAAAATTGATTAAAAATCAATGCTTAGTAGATTTAAAAAATATTGATATTCCAGAATGAATTAGTACACCACCGCTCAAATCAACATGTCGAAATTAATTTGAATATTATGGTGTTAGAGGCCCAACACTTTCAATCTTACAATCCGCTTCAACAAGTCAAATTATGACTATACGAGGGAAAATCGTCCGAACATGGCTATTGAAATATAGGGTCCCGCAAGGTGCCATACTAGAACCCCTACTATTTATAATATATTAATCAATGATCTACTTGGAATACCGGGAATGTTCCTTTATACGGATAATGCGTCGTATACATCAAATAATGATGGACACATAATGCAAACTAATGTTTCATCAAGGCGTTCACATCAAACAGTCTTATAATTAGTGATAGCAAAAGCGAAGAATTCATACAATAAGTGAAAATGTATCCTAGATGAAACTCTACATGTATATTATGCATACATCTAATCAGTTATCATCTACGAATTAATACTTTGGGGAAGTTCGCGTAAAGCGATTCGGGTATTCTGATTGCAAAAACGTGCAATACGAATCATAGCTGACCTGAGAGGTCGAGAAACATATCGCACAGATTTCAAAAATACTTTTATATAGACATTTTCTGCACCAGTGCTTAATGTATGTCAAACAAAGGCAAGAAGTCTACCTGCACTAGAATGAGATTCAAACATATGGAACACGTAGAAGGGACGAAATATGTATTCCAACTGTCAGACTTCAAAGAAGTATCAACTCATTTCATTACACTGCCATAAAAATTTGTAATGCCCTACCGAGAAATGTACTACGGAATTCAGAACTATACCACTATAAAGAATTCTATGATTTAATCAGGACGATCCATACATCAAACATCCACTGATTATGTGCAATCAAACTTCATAGCTTTAGTCCTATTACGTACTTGGTATTTAGTTTTAGTTACGTTGTACGTAGTTTTAAGTTAACGTTGTAATTTGCTCATTGTTCTTTACAATAAATGTCTATCTATTTCGCACTAGGACACTTTTTAAAAATAGAACTGAGCAATTTCTAGACATGTATGAACATAACATAAAAATTCTGACATTTCCAAGTTCGTATATAATTGCGGTTAGTTTCAGTCATATTAAATTCGTTATTTACCAAGGAGAGAAATAAATTCAATATAGAATTCCGCGTTTTAAGACTGACTTACTAACTTGGAAGCTAATATTGCTAAGAATCACCAAAGGTAATATTATTAGAGCATCTATTATTAAAACGTCACCAAGCGTATTATTAAACAATTGTTATTACATAAAAAATATTAAAAATGGTAAAAGAAATGCATAAAATAGTAAAAGCTTTTTTTGTATCACATAAATGTTATTGGGGTAGATAAATAATTTGAGGTAGAAAATTGCAGCTTCAATTCTTTAGGACTACTCTTAGTTTTAAATGCTAATAAAACATAAGTGAATGAAAAATTTTAGCAATTAATTGGCGAATTTAAAAATGAGACTAAAAACAAACTTACTAACGAACTTACTAAATACGTTTCTATTGGTTTTGTTTCCATGTGAAGATCCCATACTTTGACGGACATATAATCCCTTGAAATCATATACCGACCATTATTTGATAATTTAACATCTGATATACTCGATATGATTTCGGAAAAGAAGCTTTTATTGGTCGGGTCTTCTGGTTCTTCAAATAACTTCGAATGCCTGTCACATAACGCTGAGGAACGCATATCACATAACCTATGACGAAAATATAATAATTAAATAACTCGTATGCTTGGCGTATACTTGAGATACTAATACAGTAAACTCAATGTTTTTCAAATTTGTATCTCCTGGTAAAGTCTATTCACTACAATGGATAAACAACATACTTTTAACAGCAAGATCACAGAAAATGATGCATGGCTGTTATATTCAGAAACTTATGACTGCACTGTAACATTGACTATTATTGAAGTTACTAAGTCAATGTACGGGCAATTCCTTCTCTTAATTGAGGGCACCTCAGTACCCTCAATTGAGTCTCCTGCGGTTGATTTATTCGAAAATATATTAATGCACTATAACATTTACGAATAATGGAGCTATTATATCCACGAACCGTTAATTCCCTTGTTTGTTCTGCATTGAATCTTTTATCTTAAATTTAGCGTCCACCCCCTGTTAATATTGTTTTGTATCAACTAGTGTCGTTTGGTTTTCTAAGTATGCATGTGTATGTATTATTTTGGGGTTCTTTTGAAATGTTGAAGTATTTTTGTTAGCGAAAGCGACAGAAAAGAGAAAGTAGACTTAAATAGGCCACTAACAGATTAGCACGGAATAGTTTCGTCATTGGGCAAAATGGTATGCCATGGCACTCAATTTAGGGTCTCGTACATGAACACTTTTACAATGTTTTCGTTCGTTAAATCTCGATCATAAAGCCCAGCTTCGGTGACGGCAAATGGTTTTCTTGTCGTTCGTTTGTTTGAATTTTAGTCACGGTTTATTGTTAATTAATTCGTCTAGCTATCGTCGGCATTTTGTCAAAGGAGTGCGGTAAATCCAGTCAAGTGTAGATGAACTGGACCCGACCCCCTACTAAAAAGGATACTCTGTTCACATCTCTCTAAAAAGGATATGGAGTGAACAGAGTATAGTTACATTTTTCACAGGTACCTAATGAGAGTGATCAAAACAACTATTGAAATCGAATAGTTGCGTACTATTAAATGTAAATTTACTGATTAGTTGACCTACTTTCTTTACATAACCTAACACTAACTATTTTTTATTTTTCAAAAACATACGCGAAATTTAACTTATGAGGGTATGGATTTTTAAAGAAACATTTGCCTATAGTCATAAAAATATTTCGTACGAAACGATTGGTTTTATTGGTGCCACCATTCAAAACCTGACTAGGAAAGAAGCAATATTTAAAAGTACCGTTAGTCTAACAATGAACGCATTTTGAAGGAACTACCCTAAACATCAAACCCTCCATCCGCCTGTACTTAGCTAAATTGCAGGTTCGCTTTAGTTAGCATCGGTTTTTTGCTCTCCGAGAAACTTGAATATTGGTTAATTGAGAAGGTTACAATTGCACCTGTTTACATTAAATTATCTCGCTCACATTAAATTAACACCTCTAACGGTAATTCGCTCGCGATTGAACCCATTGCTCCATTTTTGTTTACAAGAGACAAACTTCGTTTCCGGGCTCTCGCCGACTTAATAGTTTAGATATTCTTTATCAACGACAATTTATCAATCAGTTAAATTCAATTAAG
>WYDF02281062.1:0-30887 GCA_009867245.2 Adranes taylori | reverse complement strand
GAGTATTGAGTATTGAGTATTGAGTATTGAGTATTGAGGATTGGGTATTGAGTATTGGGTAATGAGTATTGAGTATTGAGTATTGAGGATACAGCGATGTTTGCTCTGCAAAAGATATGGCGAGAAAAAGTAACCAAGAAGACAAAGATAAAACTTGTTATTAATTTTCCAACATTCCGCTATGTATTAGAAATGCGAACTGTCATAGATAATGATAGAAAACGCATAGACGAGTTTGAATTATAGTGTTTGAGAAGGATGTTGAGGGCCCCATGGATAGAAAACAAACAAGTGCATCGACTGCATCCGAAGGTTCACTAGCCAACGAGTAGCCACTAGATGAGACAATGACTAAAGAGGAGATTAATTAACAACTCTGGTACTATCAACTATTTAATACAACAAATAAACAACTACAAATATTGTTAAATACTGCTTCATGAAGTATGTCAATTGATGTCGAAATCATCATTCCTCAAATTTATTTATATTTCCATTGGTTCACTGTTAGAGTGGCTTCATTGGAAAACTTCTGTGAAAAGCTGTCGTTGAATACCAAAAACTCTTAGGAAGTTGACAGATTCTACAGTAATTGCGTGGAATACGTAGAAGAATGGACTCAAAATTTTAAAGTAGATGTATTCGCATGGTCATTACTTCACGAAAATGCTAAATGGGAATAAATTAGTGACACAATTTGAAAAATTTAATTCAATTTGAGATCGACGACAATGAATTATTCGATGAAGTTCACAGAGTGAATTCGTACTGTACAGAAAAAAAAATTTGAAATGGCATTTGAAACCAATCGAACCAGATAAACGATGGGTTAAAATTTTTTCTCATATTACAACCCCTCAAATTCCATTTCTAAATATTTTAAAAATAGTCGAAGGAGATTTTGTTTGCCATGTACAAAATATGAACGGTCACCTTACTAATCAGTATTCTTATGTTAAAGCTATCCCTAATTTAATAAATAGTTTTCTCTAAATAATGTATCGGAATTAAAGGAATGGCTACTAAAACTTTCTTAATGCTAAAACTTTTATTATGCTCAAAATCATTAAATTATAAATATTAAGAACATGATACTTCGTTAACGGGTTAAATTCTTGTTAAATGAAATTCCTTTTGTTTCGTTTTATATGTAGATTATATTCTATTCAAACTGTTTGTACGAACATTTTTCGTTAATTACAAAGTATTTTTGCATTTTTCTCCAAGTAAACGCGAATCGCTTGGTACAACCCCCATTTTTCATAGATTTATAGAAATTTGGCAATTTCACAAACAATACTTTATAATGTTAAATCAAAATATATAAAATAATTCCAAAATTCATTTAATTAATTTCAACATGTAACTTGTGATTCACATCGAGATTAAGTACTGATGATGGGGAGATTGTTTTCCCGAAACATGTCAACAAAATATCATTTTGATATTGTTCGTATTGAATTTGTTTAACATCTAAAATTCAATAATTAAAATGGAGTTTTTGAAATATTTCTGAGTTTAATTTATTTCAAATACTGGGCTCCAATACTGGAACAACGTAATTTTCATGTTCTTTTTACTCCTAAACCCTTTATGATTAACTGTATGCAACGCATGTTAGTATTAGGAGTCAGCCTGAGGTTCGGGCCAATTCTTAATTTCAATATCGGTTTCCAGATCTCAGTTTCCATATAGAGTTTCTATACCAGTTAACCAACGATAAAATATGTTGAAGGACAAGTAAAATTAATCCACTTCTGCGAGAGTCGTGTAGGTAAGGATTCTTAATTTTGATATAAGCGAATATAAGTTGGGATGTTGAAATTAAAGATGTTTATTTATAAAACAATATCTATTAATTGAACAACAAAATCGGTCAAAATGCAGAGGTTTAACGTTTTATGATGTTATGTAAAGGACTTAGTGTGAAAAAAATAGAATTTATGATTAAAGAACTTAAGTTAGAAAGATTTTGATATATAAACTTATAAATGATTTAATGTCTGAATGCTTTTAAAGATTCTTATTAATTAAATTTTCAACTTATTCTAGCAACTCTTTTTTATTCTCCCTAAAATACATAAACAACAACTTAAAAGAAATATTTGTATATCAGCATATAATTGCAAGTTTGAAATGTTTCATAATAAAAAAATTGCTTATATATTTCGTATTGCTATAACCTACTAAAAATATTTAAAAAACAATTTATTGAAACGTACGCAAAATAATTTATAGAACAATTAAATTTCAATATCATGTATTTAATTTTAAAATAATTACGCAAGTACCTTATCTAAATATACGAAGTAGGTTGAAATAAATATAAATTTATACTTCATAATAGTACTATTTCCTTGTATTATCTGTTCACTAAAATTAATTTAGTAAGTTTGTTTTATCGAACTTTTTGTTTCCATTGCAAATGGTTCGGTTATCTCCTAATCTGTACTCATCTATTAAAATATTCAAAATAATAGTTTGTACACACCACACTCACCACACCCCATCTCACATTCATTATTTAGATCGTAGTTGCTATATATGTTGTGTTTAGACTTAGTTCAAATTTAAAACTGTTCTGGTGAAAGAGGTTACAATAAAACTGTTGAAAAATTGTGCATTTGTTTTATATGTAACTAACTATGTAACTAACAAATGTATATGGTTTCTATTTAAATATTCTATATATTTTTTAACTATAAATTAAGGAATATTTTGTATTATATTCTGTACTAATGTAATTAATTTATCTAAAGAGTATTGACAATGATGCGTATCATTCATATTTGAAACCATCAAATTTTTGTAAACAAAACTCGTGGTAAGACTGAATTACTACTTCGTCCAGTAATTACTACAACAATTCATTATTTTAATCGCATTCCTTTTTCAGTATGTATATAAAACCAAATTTTAAACAAAAGCGCTACGCTTGGAGTAATTTATATTTGTTGCAACTCACCGAATACTATATACATACATGAACACACATGAATACTAAATACATACAATTAAGAATGCACAAGCTATGTCTAGAGATTGGAATGAATGCGCCGAGCATCTGTTTAATATGATTATTGTACTATCCCCAAGTGTCCCTTACTTCACTCAATTGCCAATTCTCCTATGCTATTACAGAATATCCAATATACGTTTAATACATCAGTTTGTACAGAATTATTCTGAAAAATTTAAACAACTTAAAATAATGAAACCACAAGGACTTTTCGTATTGTCACTCCCTGAATTTAAGGGGTTGGGCTAAACCCTTTCAAAACTCATCGGGGGATAAATGAAAGAAATCATTTTGATTTTATAAAAGATAATTAATATTAAAAGTAAATATTAAACATGTTTGACTTAATTGGCTTTTGTTAGTTATTACTTAATGTTAATAAAGTTATTTAAAACAAGTTAATTTAAATCTTTCTTAATTTAATTCCAACCTGGGTAAAACTTTTGTTTTCTTCAGTTGGGGGTCGCAGAGAGAGAACTTAATTTAAAGTTATTATCTGTTTACGAGTTAAAAATACTTAGGTTTATTTAGTTATTCAATTGAATCGTTGTATTGATTAGTTTCCATTTATTTGGTGAATTAAGACAAATTTGAAATATTTAAAGATACCTTGAAAATATTATTTAAAAAAATATTAAAACAGCTAATCACTTTAAATAAAATATAAAATAATAAATACAAAAGAATGACATCGTGAAATACGTTATCAAATTTAGGGGAACTTGCAAATATTAAAAGCACCGTATTGGCGAAATAACAATAAAAATATAACTTCAACTTTATTAGAATAAATCAACAAATATGTATACAGAATTAAAACTAATTAACGTGCTTAAATAAAAAGTCTAAATAAAATTAGTATTTAGTAAGTCTAATAAAATTAAAATTAGTTTTCAGAACATATTTACCGTTTACAGATTCCTAAAATATCAGTTTCATTTGCCATCTACAAACAAATCTGTCGTCAGACCTAGACATCATATAGTCATATTTTGATATGAAGCAAAAACAATTGTTTTAATTTTGCTAGTTGTGATAATTACTACGTGTATAAAAATAAACTAAATATTTTTAAATATACTAGGGATCCTATAATTTAAATGTAACATGAAAAAATTGGGAAATAAAAATATCTCTAAAAAATTATATTCCTGAATTTTTTGTGATATTGTGAACATATTGCACGCTCTCCTGTGGTTGTGAAGGTTTGTAACGGTCGTAACTCTGGATTATTCATACTATGTAGCACTCGCGCCTGGCCTGACTTCAAATTAAGTTCAAATTAAGATCAAAGTAAGTTCTCTCTCAGCGAGCCGCAACTGAAGTAAACAAAAGTTTTATTCAGGTTGTAAATTGGAAATTTATCAATTTTTTTATGCTATTTTATGCTGTAGATGTTGGAAGAAAGGGCATACTCCAAAAACATGCAAAGGAGCAGATATGTGTCATTTATGCCGGAACTGTGAAGCAACTACTCATTAAAGCCAGCAATGCAAGAAAGCATCATTATGTGTTATATGCAAAGAAAAAGAGCTGAACTTTAACCACAACAGTCTAACAGTCCCATATGCACCGGAGTAAGAATGTTACGTTCGTGAACAAATGTATGTACAGCCAGAGATGTGATGCAACTCACAGCGCTACAAGGGACGCTATAAATAGAGAACCCTATTGAGAATCAAACAACTCACAAAATGGTCACCACATTTCTCAATACTATACATAGACCATAAGATTTCTACAAATAAATCTGCTTACAACAGATCGTTTATCGATAATATCAATTCCACAAGAATTTTTCCTGCGAAAGAACTAGCAACAGAAAA
The DNA here is from genome assembly GCA_009867245.2 of Adranes taylori. Classification (NCBI taxonomy): domain Eukaryota; kingdom Metazoa; phylum Arthropoda; class Insecta; order Coleoptera; family Staphylinidae; genus Adranes; species Adranes taylori. The sequence continues at coordinate 26,042 of WYDF02281062.1, read as the reverse complement.
TCCTGATCCTGAAGAATTCTAAGCAGAAATCAATGACCTTCATTCATACTATTCGGGGAAAAATACTCATCGCAGGCAATTTTAACGCAAAGTCGACCAGCTAGGGTTCTAAGGAAATAAACAATCGCGCGCGAGTCATCGACGAATTAATATCATGATACGATTAGTAGTTTGAAATGAGGGGAATGAGCCTAAAGGAACCACCAGAACCCGATCATAGATCTAACTCTGGCGAACAATGCGTCTCGACGAGAAATAAATTAGTGACCACCGATACATATTTTTGAGTTAATCGCTGCTAACATCGACGAGCCATCATTCAGCGACTGGTCAACAAGATGGGCAGTATAAAAGTTGAGGCGAAAGGAATTGGTGAACGACCTAAAAGCGATTCCGTTACCAGCACCCAGTCTAGAGCCTCATAGAGTAAAGAATCTAACGAGAAGCGTAAGAGAAATTTGCGACAAGAGTATCCCCAAAAGGGCGGAGTGTCTATTGATGGACGTAGGAAACTGCTGTTTTACGGAGCGCTACATATTCGGTCTGCTGACGTTTCCAGAGGAAGTTACAGATGGTATAGCGGCATTGCCTATGTATAAGAGAGAGATGGTATCGCGGCTTGCCATGAAAAAAGAGTAGCATCAAAGGCTGCAAGGTTGACTCTGCACAAAGTGATTAAGGATTGTCAGAAGAAGTGCTGGGACAATTTGCTTCAGGAATTTAATGACAACCCGTTTGGCTATGCGTATCAGACAGAGACCAAAAGACAACATGCCCGAACTGTTCCATCCAGCAACACGAAAGATATTGTAGATACTCTATTTCCAGTAAAGCCCGCCTAGCGACCGGTCGAGCTACAAACTTCCAAAAATAACAGACGACAAACCATACACTATTGAGGAGTTGTAGAGTGCAACATCCAGATTGAAACCGGGCAAGGCACCAGGGCCAGATTGTACTTCCAATGAAATAGTGAAAATTATAGCTGAAGTAAACCCAGACACATTTGTGAGGATATTAGATATGTCTATAACAAATCTTATACCTAAACCCAAGATTGATAAGGGACATCGCAGTTACCGCCCAATCTGCTTGTTCAAGATGATGGCCAAGGTATTTAGCGCCTGGTGATGGACAGAATAGAGAATTGTCTAGAAGATAACGGGGACCTAGCACCTAATTAATATGGTTTTCAGAAAGAGATATCTATCATCGATGCACTACAGGATATAGCAAGAATAGTAGAAGCAGCGTCTCATGGAACAAGAAAGAAGCGGGAATCATGCTCAATGACATCTCTAGATGTACAAAATGCGTTCAGTTCTGTCAGCTGGCAAAAAATAATGGTGACACTACAGCAGCGCCGATTTCCTTCCTACGTAATTAACCTAGGACGATTATTTCAGCTAAAAAATACTAATCTATTCACAACATGCGAAGGCAGTAGGGAGAAAGTGTTATCTTCCGGAGTACCACATGGATCCGTTTTAGTTTCACTGCTATGGAAACTATTGTATTATCTACTCTTAAGGCAAAACCTACCTTATGTGGTTAAATTGATTGGGTTTGTTGATTACATCGACTTGCTTGCAATAGGTAGAGACATAGAAAGAATTGAGTCAGTTCTTAACACTTCCATTAAAATCGTGTTAAACTAGTGAAAGAAATGTGATCTAGAAGTAGCTCCTGAGAAAATAGTAGCAATCATGTTTAGTAGATAATGGAAAGTACAACACCGCTGTAAACGTGTTCAGAATGGCTACTCATATTAAATATTAAGACATATTTCGAGATAAAGGTTGCCTCGAAAACGGCTCAGACTTGGGTACTAGTAGATAAATAAAGCGCAACAAATTTACCGAGGAATTATACCGTTTAATGGGCCTGCTGCACTACATACGGCATAAAAAACAGGTATCAGACAACAATCAAGTAAAAACATATTTCCGATATCTCCTAAGAAATTCCAAAAGCAGTACCAGAGATGGCAGTAGGGGCAACGAGTCCCTCTTGGAGGCAATTGTGTCCCAAAGGCCTGTTCGTATTAGATGCGGAGAAATGCCAGCGACGAGAGTGCATAAAAGCATTACCAATCCTTTATAAAATTCTTCAAAAAAAGTACAAAAACTTACATGCGTGTATCACAATTGTATGCCATATTCAGAGGCTCTATGAGAGTATATATTTTAAATGGCAACTTTTTCATTAGACCGATTTGAGTCAGGCTACTACTAAACTTTATGCCAACCTATTTTTGAATAATTTATGCAAGCTCCCTAAATGCTCCTTTATAGATTAGTCCAGAATCCCGGCCTAACCCTGCTTCCCTGATAACAGCTAAGAATAACACGACCGTGAACATATCAAGGAACATCCGGTCTAGGCTATATCCTCTCTAACAATTCTCGTTTGAATTCCAAGAATCAATATATCTTTTACGATTGTATAGATTTTTCTGCAATTAAAATTGATTTGAATATATGTATTTTATAGACGAAGTTAACTTGTTTGCATCTAGATTATAAAATAGTTCAACCTTTTATTTTTTACCTATACGTGGTAATATATTTTACGATTACTCTAGCAACTTAATTTGTTTAGCATTCTATGCCATTCTCTATTTAACATTTTGAGTCACAAATGAGCTATGTTTCATGTTTTATTAGCATTTAACCTTTCTTTAGTGGCGTGCGGTGCCATCTGTGATTGGTGATTTCTAGTAGTGGGAGACACTTTTCTGGAGCGAACTGTAATGTATTTTCCCAGAGAAGCATCGAGGTCATGCTACTCTAGTATTACGCTGAAACTATAAACTTTGGGTTCGTTATTTAGATTTTCGCTGTAAGAGAGCGACGCCATTATTTATGTTAGATATTATGTTCGAGCTAATTTAAACTTTTTTAGTTGAAATTCTAGGTTATGTTTTATTCACGATGGATCTTTGCAGTTATGGCGTACGAAAAGGAGCAAGAAAGTTTGCTGAAACTATTAGCTGAAGTGGAAGTAGACGATGAAAATGATACTATACGATTTGCGGACGATTCGGGATCAGAAGAAGAGGATGTTTAGAAGAAAGAAGTGAAAATAGTGAGAGTGAACAAGTACTAGAAAGTGATTATAAAAAATAAAAGAAAATGCAGAGCAATAAATATAGTATGGGAGTTACCTGGTGTCTGAAAAAATTTTCAAGATTTGGAAGATTCAGTATGAGTCTGGAAATGTTATTTTAGTGAGGATATTTTGAATATTACAGTTGAAAATACAAATCAGTTTATAATTAGTTATAAGGGACAGTTCTCTAGAGAAAGAAATTGTAATCCAACCAATATTACTGAAATAAAGGCTTTGTTGGGACTATTGTATATTGCAAGTAAGAAAAAACAACCACCTCAATGCTAATGACTTATGGAGAACAGATGGAGCAGCTATAGAAATATTTCGACTTACAATGTCGCTTTACAGATTCCGTTTACTTCTAAACCATATTCGATTCGATGATAAAAATACACCACAGGAGAGAGACAAGCTTCATAAATATCGGAATATACAACGATTGATGAGAAACTTGAAGCATTTTGAGGAAATTGTCGATTTAGACAGTATATTCTCTCAAAGCCCAATAAGTATGGGATCAAAATTTTTGCTTTAGTTGATGTATATGTCGTCATTTTACATAAGCAATCTTGATGTATATGTCGGTAAACAGCGTCCTGGGACATTTGAAATTGACACAAGGCCTATAAGTGTAGTAAATCGTTTATGTACGCCAATATCACATACAGGTCGCAATGAAACAACAGATAACTGGTTTAGAAGTGTAGAATTGGCATAAGAATTATGAACTAAAATGGGATTGTCCTGTTTAGGAACTCTACCTAAAAATAGAAGGCAAATTCCTCCAATATTTATAAAAGGAAACATTGGACCAGTTGGATCACATGTTTGCCTATCAAGAACAACATACTACAATAGTTTCACATATCCAAAAAAAGAATAAAGCAGTCCTGCTCCTTTCAACTATGCATCATGATGATGCAATTGATACTAATGCTACATATAATGGACAAGCTATGTGCTACATATAATTGTACTTGGGCAACGAGGATGGAGCCTATGGTGATATTCTATAACCTTACGAATATTGCCGGTATAAATACTTTTATCATTTATTCAAGTAATAATCCCACCAAAAATGTAGCTCGAAGAGATTTTCTGCTGCAACTAGGCTTTGATTTAGTGGCTGATCACTAAATCAAAACCTAGTTCGCTCTCAATCTGAATATTTACAAATATCTTTTCAAATTAGAATAGGTATCCTGTTGAGGTGTATGTGGTACACCTCAACAGGATACTTCTAAAGTTGCAGCAATTGGTCGGTGTTCAATATGCGATCTAAAAAAATGTAAAACACGTTACAGCTTCAAGAAATGCAAAAAAATTTTGTTCAGTAAATTTCAGTAAATTTATCTAAATCAGTAAATTTATCTAAATATGTAAGATTATATTCTTATTAATTTTTCTTATTTCCTTATAAACAAATAAAAAATGTTATTTACAACTTTCAATGTTTTCATATTTTATATAGGTTAATAACTAATAAGAATACTTTACTAAAATTCATGTTAAAGAACAGACGGTCTGTGAGACCGACGCCACTAAAAATGTAACTGGTAACCACACCACTAGAAGGTTAAGTTTTCCATCTGGATTTGTCTAAACTCAAATCTACAATCAAAGTCTGGCTTGCGAAAATCAGTGAAATCGTACTTAATTTCACATTTAGTCCTGTATTTTTAAGAGTTTCTATTTTTCAGTAGTCCCCATGAACCCTATTTCAGAAACTATTTATTTTTCAGAAACCCCATGTGGAGAACGCATTGGGAGAATATCAGTGTGGTTTTCGTTCCAACCGCTCAAGCATCGATCAAATATTCACCCTAAGGATGGTGTTAAAAAGTCCTATGAACGCAATATAACAATTCAACAATTGTTTATAGATTTCCGCGCAGCACACGACAAAATACTGAGAAGTCAGTTGTACAAGGTTGTGCAAGAAGAATTTAATGTGCCGACCAAATTGATCAAGCTAATAAGAATGACGCTTGTGCAAACATACAGCAAAGTAAGGGTGAAAGGCGAGCTGTCCGAGAGTTTTAAAGTTATAGGAGGCTTCAAACAGGGAGACTCACTGTCGATTCTACTTTGTAATCTAGCACTTGAAGCGGTAATGAGGAAACTACCCGTTAACCCAGGAGGGTGTATATACAACAGAACATGTCTACAGTTAGCCTTTGCAGACGACATTGATTAAGTGACTAGGGGAGCAGAATCACTAAAGGAGAATCTTCAAATACTTCAGAGGGAAGGACAACCCATGGGTCTAGAAATAAGCAAGGGAAGACCAAGTACATGATAAACAGTAGAAACCCTACTCGGCGGAGAAACTTGAAGGATTTGAGAGAGTCGACAAATTTAAATACCTCTGAAGTGCGATAACTGAAGATAATGACATCACCACTGAAATCAAAGCTAGAATGATGGCAGGAAATAGATGTTATTACGCCTATCTTAGTGTACTCAAATCATCCATCGTCTCTAAAGAATTAAAATTAAAAGTGTAGAAATTTCAATAGAAATTTTAAAATTGGAAACTTACTTCAACATTTAATAGTTCGGGGATAATTAAAAAGAAAATTATTAATTGAGAAAAAAGTTTGTCTTTGTCTACAAGTATTAATTTATGGTGCTTGGAATTAATATACATACATTAATTTTGTTGTTCATAGCTCAAATTTAAGACAGTTCTGATATTCTATTTGTTTATAAATTTTTAATTTATACTTGTTATTGTATTTTTAAATGCATATAACAAGTATTAAAAATTCATCCTTTTAAAAATTTTATGTCAAATTTTTAATTAGCTATATTCTACTAACTAGACTTTGAAGATGATTTGTTAGCAGTAACTTTTTTGATTTTATTTACATAACGTTGAAAGGAAACAACTATCTTATTATATTTATTTGTTTCAGATTTAAAAACTTTCAAGTATGGACAGTACTGACGAAAGCATCTACGGAACTTCAAAAAATCATTTCGATATTATTGCGAGGTGACCTTAAATCTTTCATATCCTTAGAAATACCATAGTGATGCTTCAGTGGTTGACCGGAACATGCCTTCCGAATGTTTCGGTCTTGCGATAAGTCTTTGGAAGATTTTCCGGCCGTGGCGTGTCGCGTATCTGACATTACTTGTTTCACTGTTAGTAACAGGCGGCCCTCGATATAGTTCGCGTATCGTCGAGATAAAAACAGGCGCTATTAGAGGTGTTATATTAGAACTTAATTCTAGGCATTTGGAACCTGTGGAAGTAAGTTAATTTATGTAATTTATGAAATTAACCATTTTAATATTGAATATTTTAAAAATAAAATATTTCACAGTGTTATTAAATTAGTCATCAATTCTAAGCAAAATTATAATCATAATTCTGACATTACAACTAATATTAATAATCACTCCTCCCCCAATAATATATAAATCATATAAAATATAAAAGTATAAAAAAAACAAAATCATAATCCCCCACACTTAACTTACGAAAATAAACACAACAATCATATCCCACAATCACTTCAGTAAGCAATACAATCCAGGATGGCAGCTCTAAGTAGTTCTTTTTATAACAAGATCTACTATTCCCCCCCCCCCTTTTTTTTTATTTATGTCTTTTATAATTTTCCTCATTATTTCAACCCTTTCTGTTCATAACCACTCTCCAATTCTTAGCTTCTCCTCTCTCACTCTCATTCCATTCTATTCCCTTCACCCAATGCTCCATCTTTCTTCTCTATGACAACAAATTCTGCACATTCTTTTCACTTCATCTAACCAGTACCGATTCCCACTCTCCTCACTTCCAATGCTACATTGCTCTATCATTATCTTGTCTTTTATACTGCATCTCGATTTTTGGTACTCAAGCATACCCCTTGCGCCATTATCCATTTATACTTTTTATTATACCTGCTCATCATTATTATTACATTCCTTTCTTATTTTTTCACATCTTTCATTGTGTACTCCACCTCATACATCATGCCCATTCCATTCTTTAACATTTCATGCCATCTTTGGCATGAACACATCAATTCATCGTTTTTTCTTCTCATATACGAATTATTTTCTACACTATTTCTCCCCTCCTTCAATACTGCCCAGTACATTTCTTTACAAATCTGTTACTTTCATCTGTCAGCTTTTCAAATTTGTCAGCTTTTATCTCAAAATTTCATTTTTCTAAATGCATCCACCCAACATTTATACCTATCCAAAATTCTCACAAGGTGCAAAACATTCTACAAGGTGTTGATCTTTCAACCCCTATTATACTTATCAGACAACCTACTTGTACTCTTTTGACTTCCTCTCTTTTACTTACTGCCAACCCTTCCGCCCCGTACATCATTATATTTTAAGATATACATCCAAAATATTTGTTCTCATATTCTCTAAACTGTCCATACATCATTCTTTTAATAGCCATCCTTTCCATCCATCCCATCATTTCCCTTAATAGCCAGGCCTTTCCTGCCACCAGGTTAACATATTCTCTGTATGTTCCGTTTTGCGATAACTTGAATCCCAAATATTTATAATATTTTACCTTTCGATTCTTTTTCCTCCTACTTCAAATAAATTTTTCTTACTGTCACACCCTCCATTCTTTCATACCATTACCTTTATTTTCTTCAATTCTACTCCTCTTATATTCATGCATCTTTTCACTCGATCTATCATATCCATCATTTCATCGCTACTACCTACCGTACATACAATATCATCCGCGTAACTTGTGACCATATCCATTCAACTTATCATTACTTCACCCGATTGCTCTATTACTAGAACCCTTTCTAAATCTGCCATATAAATATTAAAGAAGTTTTCACTCATCGGACAACCTTGCCTTAGCCCCCTATTTACTTCAAACCATTCAGACACATTTTCCTCTACTCTCGCTCTTACATTCGTTCTCTCATACAAATTTTTCTCCCAAAACGGCCCTCTTATTAACACATAAATGCCGACTTTAGATCCAGAAACAACAAATATAGAATCCTTTTTATCTTTCATATACCAAAAATTTTTTTCGTAAAATTAACGCACTCTCATTTAAATACTCCCATATTTCCATTGGCATCCATATTTTCAGGCCCAGACTCACCTTTCTTTTTCATCCTCAATATTTCTTGCCCACCTTTTTCACACTTGTATCCTCCGAACTTCTACTCTACTGAAATTTCTTTCTTCTTGTATTCCATTTATTGTCTTATTCTCTTTGCCATTTGCTACAGCCAGGACACCCTCAGCCAGGTTCTCTCAGATACTTCCAAACCTAATTCTCACCCTTTGAATTATTTATTTTGTCTTTCTCATGTCTCTCGATCAACTCCTTACATCTCATATTCTCAAATCTTGTTTTCTATTCATTTTTTCTCTTTTTTATGTTCATTCCAAGATGCTTCTCCTTTTTTCAAATTTTTAATATTTTCCCTTATTCTTTATTTGTTAGTTATCCATTTTTCGTCTACTTTATACGAGCTACTTGCCTTTCCTCTTATTCCCTCTCATGCATCTTTCGTGCTCAAGCTCTTCTTTATCTCATTCACCACCTCACACATCCCTCCTACCCGGTCCCATTTTACTATATCCAGCCTCCGTTTCATTCTTCTTTTTCTCCTTCATTCCAACTATAACCATCATCTCTTCTCTTGCCTTGCCCACCTTACTCTACTTCTTTATACTTTTCTATCTCAAAATTCCAATCTGATTCAATCGGAAAGTGGTCAGACTCAATCCAATTCCATATCCTTAAACATTCTGAATGCACCCTTGTAGTCTCATTATTGATCATGTAGTCGATCGCTAATCCTCCCGCATGCCCTCTAAACGTCAACTCTCCATCCAAATCACAATTCATACATCCGTTCTCCACCAATAAATTCCTCCCTATCCATCCAATTCTATCTACTCCAATCCTTGCATTCTAATAATCTATTACCTCAAAATTACTAACTCAAAATTATTCCAATCCACTCTTAACTTCTCACACAATTTTCCCATAAATTCTTTCCAGCACTTACTTACATATACTGTCACAAACACCAATTTATTTCCTTTTACATTCACCACTCTTCCACACGTTCTTTCTCATTGCTATTAACTTCCTTGTGCCTCATTTATTCCTATTATCACCCCCGTAATTATCCCTCCGCTGGCTCTATTTTTCGCATACTTTTGCTTTGCTCCTTTCACCTTTCAAACATACCCTTTAGGCAATTTCCGCCCTATCTGCTCACACTTCTCAACTTCCACACAAATTTTCCCTAATCCAATTATATCAAACGTCATTAAATACTCCTTTATATCCCTTTCATCTAGCTTATTGCCTAAACCAGCCATATTCCAACATACAATTTTGATATGTTTCCCCTTCCAACCCCTTCTTATTTTTTCCTTATCTTTACCCTGTATTGCACTACCCTCCACTTCCTCTATACGTTCTGTACTCCCGCTTTTTGCTTCCATAATAATGCCATTTCCATTCGCTTTCAGTTTTGCAGTCTTCCCTCATTACTACGTTCATTTACTCTTCTATCTTCTCCGTTTCTATCTTCTGGTCCGACCAACTTCTTTTCTTGATAATTCCATACCCACAATTTTCCTCCCTTCCGTACTTTTACATAACCAATCCTTACCCTCTAGTTTCCCCTCTTTTTACCTAACGCCACCATCTTTATTATCTTCTTTATTTCTCTGCCCTTATCCGTTAAATCATCTTCAATGAAAATCGCTCTACCTTTCAAAAGCTTCTTCCTCCCCATTATGTCCATTTAATCCCCCCAAGTGCTGAATCTTACTAACACAGGCATTTCCTTTTTCTTTCCTTCCACTCTGCCTAATCTATAGTATTCCATTATACTTATTTCCATATGCATTATAACAAATATTTTCTTTCTTATGGCTTCTATGCCGTTCACCTCCTCATCTAGCCCTCCTCACTTAGTTTATATTTTCGGATATATCAAATAGAGCAAAAAAATAAAAGGGAATGGTGTTATATTCTAGCTTCAGTTTTTACTCACCAAAGGTGTTTCGGGCCGTGTAACATAGCAAACACATGTATGTGGCCCGAAGGACAAAATGAGGTTGAGTATAGCTAGAGTATTCAATTTTACAGGAGTATTTAATAATACAATGGATTAATTATAACATATTTTATGGTGTATTTGAGAGAATTGAATTTGTGAGAATGAAAGGTCAGGGGTAGATATAAGTGTTGGGAAGAAGATTGGAAGAAAGTAAAGAAAAAAATAGGATGGTAATGGAAAGATGGTTTGAGAAGATGTGGGAGGTGGAAAGTTTTACAAATGAAGTGGAGCAGAAAAGGAATGATATTGAGAAGCAAGAAAGTGCGGAAAACTAAATAAGGAAAGTTACAATAGGAGATATACACACATAATGAATGAATATGGTATGCCAGATTAGATGAAACTAGATGTGAATATGGATATAAAATGGATGATCGCGAAGTTCAGATATGGAAGTAAGGAGAGAGGTGACAGACACTGGATAAAAGAGAGTTACTGGATGAATGATGTGTATGTGTGGAGTAAAAGAAGAAAGGTGGGAGCATTGGACAAAGAAAGGGAATAGATTGCACTGATGAAAAAGATAGATGGTGTGTAATATTAGTCTATAATTAGGGGGGGGGGGGTTATGGAATAGAGATAATGAAAAGAATATTGAAAGAAAAATTAAAGGGGAATGGATAAATGAGAGAAGTAATAAACAATCAGAATACAGGATTCCATCTTCCTTATTGGAGAGAGAAAAAGATAAATTTCATTTCGTTTCTGTTAAATTATGTGGCGAAATAACATATTTAGAATTGTATTTTTAGAATGGTGATTATTGTTTTTGCCTAGGCCAATAAAGGTACATTATTATCATATACAAAGGCAACAATTTCACCGTAAGCACTAAACACATACCACACTTTCTATATAGTTAATTTGGACATCGTCTTGTTAGATATTGTCCACCAGTTTACGGCTTTAGAAAGTAAATATTCAATTAAAATGAAAGTCAGCATCAAGCCTTTCTCCCAATTTTCACAATTTTGTGTTGCTGAATCTATTACATAGCAAGTTTTACAATTAGTAAGTACCAAAATATTATATTCCATTCCATTAGATCTTGGTTGAAATTAATTGTTAATTTCTTTTGTTCATAGAAAAATTATTAAATATTATTGCCTAATATAAACAATATTAACTCGTAATATTTAATATAAGTAAATACAAATAGAACATAAAATATGTTATAATTAATGCACTGTATTATTATTTTTATTAATAGGTTATACATGCGCTACTACGATTTCAATATTAACGCTGACAATGCGTTGAGAAACACGTAGAGGAACCGCTGAGCAGCGTTCGCGCGGCTAGAGAATGTCTATCCGCTTGAACCTGGACGCTTCCTTACTACCACAAAATAATGTAACCAAACTTACAACATTTATAATTCTTTATATTTTCTTCTCTAAAGTTGCTGATTTTAACAATACTTGATATGTTTCTTTAGAATATGATATGATAGTACAAATCGTCCTGTTCGTTCTGTTTTTTGAGCTAAGCTACAAAAATGAAACAACAAGCATTCTTTAAATATCTTCCTTTGATGATGTTTTTCAATAGCTGCATAATTTTGTGGTCTTTGGCAACATTTACATTTTCTAGAATAGAAATTAAGTTTTAGTGCTATTGAAACATGCGGATAGCCCCCTTTAATTTTTTTGCTTTTTTTCATTTGTCGCAGAAGAAGATATATTTTTTTATTTCTAGATAACATGTTGAGAGTATGCTTTCATCAGCTTGCAACATATTCTCTTCAACTTCACATGTTCAAACAGTCACTTTTTGAGAAAGACCAAGCAATGCAATACTTTTGGAGTACTATTTCGTATTTTCTACTTCATTTATTGTTAACATATTCCTAGCGGAAATAACAAGTTTCCTCTTTATTTCGTTATATTAGCTTCTTTAACTAAACGCAATTAAATGTTAAATGAATAACTTGCATTCTTGTACGTAAGCGATAAATATTGACGTACATAATTTCATTTTAGCATTTACAATCTTCAGCAAATATTTTTCATATCAAATAACGTAAAATATTTCTATATTTAGGTTTTTAAAGGAGTTCCATACGCTGCACCGCCTGTTGGGCCGCTTCGTTTTAAATCGCCCTCCACGCCGCTATCGTGGCCCGGCACTCGTCTTGCTGATAGTTTCGGTCCGGTGTGTCCGCAAAAAGTTCCAGATTTAAGCAACAAAACCGAAGCACTACAGGTGATGCCAAAAGGACGTTATAATTATTTAAAGAAATTACTACCTCTGTTGGTGAATCAAAACGAGGACTGTTTAAGTTTAAACATTTATGTTCCAGGAAGTGGTAAGTTTAATATAAAATAATCCTAAATAGCTAAATTTAATTTTTTTAATTACATATTTTATTTTGTGTGCTTTGTACATTATTACTTTTTAAAAATGAGAAAATAATTTTTATTATAAGAAATCATTATTTTATTGTTTACTGTTTAGCTAATGGGTAGTTGGGATGTGATCCAAATAATTTAACTGGCCTATAACTTTCTTTAAAAACTATGGATAACTTATTTGCCATTGTGTTGTTGAGTAGTGTGATTTACTTGTGAAATTTTGTCTTAAATCAAAAAAATTAAATATCAGATGAAAATGAAAGCACATGTTATGAAACGTTAATATTATGAAAATATATTCAGTATCATTGTTAGAAAGCATGGCCAATAAATTCAATTATTCCATATAGTGGGTAACGTGATCCGATCTATCTGGGTCATTACCTGACTGCAGACTGATTTGTTATTTGTTGTTTTGTATTTTTCAATTTTTATGTATTTTTCAAGTTTCAAATGTATTTTTCAAGATTTTCAACAAATATGTTTCTTGCCGGTGTTGCCACGTTTATTTCTTTATCCTTGTTTGTGTCATTATGTAGTTCTTGTTTTTGTAATAATTTAAGAAGTTCTACTAGACTGTAATATTTACAATTTCATCTTATATTTAGTGAGTTTCCATTGGGGAGCTTCAGCGACTGTTACAGATGGCATAAACAAATACAGAATAAAACGGCCTTCGGAAATATATTTCTCGGGTGCGAGCTCAGTTTAACGCGAGACCACACGATGGAACCGCTCTCGTTGTTCCTCCGGTCCTCAGTGGCTTCCTGATGGCACAGGTACCTACGAGTTCTTGCGAGTAAAACAGTGGTTCTTCTTATTGTGGGCAGCTGTAATAAACTTATCCACTAATAAGTGAAACAGCATTAATGTTTTAACAATCCGTCTATTGTTCGTCATAGACAATATAAACAGAGAAAGAAAAAATATATTCTATTGAACGTGAATATATCAAATGTTAAATATGTGACAATCCTTGCTTGGGATGCTAAAATATGTGACGTACTCTAGCTACTACGCTAATCAGAACTGCCACACGCGACGCTGATAATCAGGAGCTTTTGCAATTTTCACAAATTTTATAGATTACAGAATAAAACGGCCTTCGAAAATCGTCCTCAGGTGCCAGGTCAGTTAAACGTGAGGCCGCACGTTTGAACAGATGTTGTTGTTCTTGCGGTCCTCAGTCGCTTACTGAGGGCTTGGATAAGCTCAGTTGGTAAGTAAATGTTAATATACGAAAGTCAACTCAAATCCAAAATGTAAATAGTGTTTAAACGGACTATCATTTAATTCAACGGGGCCGCAGACGTTTCCCCATGGTAACGGGCCAATACGCAATTATATAAATGAAATAATTCAGTTTAGTAAATAGTAAAAAAAAATAAGAATAAATTATATCTTAATAAATGCACATAAGTAAATCAATCTTCAGAAAAATTATAGTTTATCATAAAACATAACAAATGAAATTAGGAAAGTATATGCAATCGCTAATAAAAATTACTCACATATGGGTAGTGATTGTCCCTGGTTTACAACAAACTCACTTCACTATTAGTCTTTTATTCCGTTCTTACACTTCATTCTTTTATGATTAATTGTCCGACTTACTTAACACATGTTACTTCTACTTAGTTACAGAAATATATTATTCAATAATTACTACTAATATTATTATTACCAACTCTCTCGCTACCATCGACCGGTTGTGCTCTTCGCGATTAACAATTAGAATCAACTATTAAGACGAGTTCGATAATTCGTACTGCTTACGATTGTATCTTCATACTATTACTATTGTAACTACGTATTTGAACTACGTAGTACCTATTGTAACTACCTACTATGTTACTCTCTTACTATTGTAATTATCTACTATCTTACTGTCTGTAATGGGCTCTCCTTATGAATCTTTATTGGTTTTTCCCTTCTATGCTATCTCATTATTTTTATTTCCACTATACTTTCCCTACTTTTTATAATCTGGTATGTTCTAATGCATTTTGCACTGACTAGCTATGAGCCCTATTCTACTAATTGCTTATAACCGTGCTAACGCTTATAGCCGTGCTAAAGATTGCTAACGCTTCTACACAAATACATAACGTTGCGCTCGTCGTGATATCAGTCTTAATCGATCATTTGTTAATTAGATTGATTCTCACTGATAGTGGTATTATTAATTGGCCAATCAGAGAGTCTCCCCATCCTGACCTATAATTTGCATAATGTAATGCAATTGATGTCATAGTTTTTGAATCTTTCCGTCACAAGAAAATTTTTAATCTAGGCTTCTCACGATGAAATTCTAACTTAACCCATTTGTGAGTTAATGTGAGCTAGTAATGCAAATTATTTAAGACAAAGATGTTCAAATGTTTTTCGATCTTCTTATCCCCAATATTTACAATGTTCATAGTCACATGATGATACCATACATCATGTCAACGAATATTATTGATAATGACCTTATCATTGATAATCCTGTTAAAGGTAATTGTGTAGTTATTATGAAAGAAGGTGAATACCATACTAAAGTTTTTGATTTTATCCATTCTAATAGTTTTCTTCAATGTTCACCTTGTTACTTTATAGTGAATTTAAAGCAGTCATTAATCAATATATCTTGCTGAATCTATACGATATAGTACTTATGAATCCTATGATTCCATGCCTATATAGTTTAGGTAAAATTCACAAAGGGCATAACTTCCCTATCCATTCCCTAGTTTTATAATGTAACTCATATGTTTACAAGCCTTGAAAATTCGTGGACCAAAAACTTAAAGAGAACTTATGTAATGATTTTGAATATGTAATTAGATATTCTACTCAACTTGTTAGAAAATTATGTAACTTTCAACTTCTAATCAACTTGATTATGTATCCTCTGGATGTCAAAAAGCTTTTCACTAATGTACCATTTGAAGAATCTAATGATATTATTGAACAATAATTAAGCTTCTCTGAAATGGAATCATCTAGTCCATATCTCTCGAATACTTATATGGACCGTTTTTAAACTGCATTTTTATCTTTAGATAATGATCTTGTCAAAAACTCTTATGCTGGGCACAATCTGTAGATAATATTTTTTGCATTGTAGATGACAATGCCCAAGATGCTCACTCGATTTTTTCTGGCCTTAAGTCTATCAATCCTCATATCCAATTTACTTTGGAACTTGAACGAAATAATAATAACAATTTTCTTGATTTATCTGTTCAAGAAAATCATCATCTTTAAATTTTAAAATCTATGGAAAACCCACCCATAATGTTCATTGTATTGATTACCTATTGAATCATGCAACATTGAAAAAAGCTCATGAAATGGCTTTTTTTAATAGCTCGTTTTATAGAATAATTACAATCCCCCTCAGTTATGACAATTTTGAATTCGAGATGAAGAGTATTCTCTATATAGCTAACATGAACGATTATAATTGAAGTGTAATTAAAAAACAATATTATAAAATTAGAGATAATATTCAATCAAAGCTATTAACTTCACTCCAACATTCTTCTATTTATATTGGCAAAAGATATTTTACTATAACATTTTATGGTCAGATTTCCTGTATGATTAAATAAATTCTTTCCAAGTTTAATAAAAATCTTATTATCTCGTTTTCGAAGAATACTAACCTTATCACTTATTTTGTTCGTACTAAGGATCAACTCGATTCCTTTCTTTAAATCAAGTGTTTATGCGCTATCTTGTAAGTGCGGTTCTATCTATATAGAACAAACTGGGCGACATTTTATCTCTTGTATAAAGGAACATTTAAATAATTTTGCCACTTGTAAATCTAATTATAATCTGGCTGCGAATATCAATTAACATAATTCACGTGATCACAATTTTGATCCTGAGATGAATTGCAAGATTCCACATTTGATGAATAAAGGCCTAAAACTTAATTTTGCCGAGAATGTTGAAATAATTTATGATATTAATTATTTTTTAGTAACTTTCAATTTATTTCTAAAATTTGACAGTTTCACAAACTTCATAAAATAAAATTAACTAATTTTCAGTGTTACTTTTAAGACCACGGAGTTCAGTAATTTTCAAATTTTTATACTTTTCGACGTTTCAGTAATCTGTTAAAATATTCTAAAATTCCTAAATTATCTTTAAATACTATCTAGAATCTTTCAAAATTTAGATTTTGATTTTTAGTCTGAAGAAGCTAGTTGCTAGCGGAACGTCACTAGAAAATTAGAACTTAGAATTATAATAAATCAATTTTGTCCATTAAACTGATAATTGTTATTAAATTATTATTGGATATAATTTATAAATTCAAAAATTACAAATTGTTTTTATAAGTCAAAGTCATGAAGATCACTATAAATGCCGCTACTTATGATACGTTCATTACAAAAAAATTCTTTCTTTTTACGTAAACTATACAAATGGGACATAAAATAAGGAAATGGGACATGTTGTATTATTTGATTTCTTATAATTAAAATGCATTCTCGCATATTACATGCAACAGAACTTTTAAACTGAAATAAAGGCATTATTTTAAAGCATTGAATAAAAACTTTTCTCTTACTTCTTTAAGTTAGTGTACCTCCTCATAGAAAGAACAAAGAGTTTGAATTAAACTGCTTTCTCATGAAATGGAAAAGAGATATCATGGTATAAATTAAGAAGAAAAGTCCCCGACAGAGGAAACATCTTTTTCTATTTCCTTTTTGTATTGTTAGAGTTTTGCTCCTGTTGACTTTATTAGATTCTTATTGGAGATAATGTAATCAGGTCCTTGCAACGAGAATATAAATTCAGGAGAGTCAGATATTTGCAATTCAGAAGGATTTAGGATTACGTCTTTTATTTTTTTGTGTTCTGTATTAAAATTAATATTGATTTGTATAAGCTTAGTATAGTTCATATAATTTTACATGACTTTTCAAAAATCTATTATATTTATGAAGCATTAAAAATAAACTATAAAAATGTAGACAATAATTATAGTTTATGCTTACTTTTCTTAATTACATTTGTATAAATATAAAAAAATTTTATATTAGAAACATTTTCTGCTAAAATTCACGAAAATGAAAGTATGGGTTTAGAAATAAGCTTAATTGATCTGATTTATTTAAAATCGGTCCAGCAGTTTCCAGAGAATTACTGAACATATTTGCATGTAGTATATAAAATCATATACATATATATTATTTATTAATTTATATTATTTATTTATTTATAAATATATCTTGAATAGAAATGAAAGGTTTTCATAGAAAGGTTTTCAAGAAAATAAATGGCATTTTATACCTACAATTTAATGCAAGGATAATCTACCAAATTAATACATTTTCTTTCAGATGTTTTGTTATAAAAGATCGTAATGTTTGTTGCAATAATTATTCTAATAATAATAGGATAATAAAAAAAAAATGCTAAAGCACTGATAATTAGCTTTTTAATATAAAAAAAGTCAAAGTAATTACATAGATAGATCTCGATATTTATTGGCATATTACACAAAAATTACACAAAAAATGAAATAATACATTATACAAAAAAAAAATAATTAACACAATAAGAAAAGTAAAAAGACAATCAAGAAACAGAAAATAGATTTACGAATATAACAACAAACAAACACTAAACATAAATCTACCGACAAAACATAACGAACTGATGCGCTGCAAGAAGATTTCCTCTACGTCCCTCTCCCTATTTCCTCCATAATCCATTTTATTATTTCTATTCACCTTCCTTCTTGCTCCAAACATTCTCTCCAATTTCTCGTTCTCTCACTCTGCATCCATCTCCAGCTTATTTCACGATATTCATTCATTCAATGTTCCCATATTTCTTCCCCTAGGCCACATATCCTACAAATCCTATCAAATTCATCCATCCAATATTTATTGACCATTTCCTCATTCCCACATCTAACCCTTGCAATTATTCTTTTTGGAATTGTACCTAATTCCGATTTTAAATACCCTGGCATATCACGTACAACCATTACTTCCATGTATCTCACCACTTATTTCAAACCCATCACTTTTACTTTCTCTGCCCATTTTCTTACACACCATTATTTTCCTGCATTTACTTTAAGCCTTCTTCCTTCCACATATCTATTTATTCTTACTATCATCTCTTTCATATCCCCTCTACTACGCGCCATACACACAATGTCGTCCGCATAGCTTAGGGACCATATCTTTTCGTTTTTTAACACCACTCCACCAACTTGTCTTTTCTTTATAGTCGATTCTAAGTGAGACAAATATATATTAAATAGGCTTGCACTAAGCGAACAATCCTGTTTCACTCCTTCATTTAGATTTAACCACTCTGACAAATAACTTCCTACTCTTCGTCCTCATACAACTGTTTAACATTCATAACCTCAATATTATTCCCACCTTATTCATACTCTTTCACAAACATTCTCTCTCCCTTACTTGTCGAACGCTGATGTTAGCTCCAGTAACTACAAGTGCAGCGTCCTTCCTTGTCCTACTTCCTGAGTAATAATGTAATTTAGAGTCAATATATTGTCCAATGTACTTTTTCTCTTTATAAAACCTGTCTCGGTATTCGACAATATTTCTTTTTCTTTCATCTCTTTTTCTAAAATATTATTCACTATCCTTGCATATAATCTATACACTCCATTTGTTATCGTTATCCCATAACTATTTGCATCCATTCTATTTCCCCTTTTGTACACTGGAATCATTTCTCCTTTTTTCTAATTATCTGGACCCTTCCCAGTCCCTTTCCATATCTCGTTCATGCAGCTTGTTGGCGCTTTTACTCCATCCTCATTTAAGCACTTCCGCAGGCACACCAGCTGGGCCAGCTGCTCCCCCAGACTTTATCCTTTCAATTTCTTTTTTCACTTCCTCTTCACTAATTTCAATATTTTTGTCATTCCACTCATTCCTTTCACTCCTTTGCCTCATCTCTTCCCTTTCCCTCTATTCCTGTTTTCCTAAAATATTTCCATATTTCACCCTCTGAATTGTTTATAAATTCCTTCTCCTCCTCTTCCCTTTCTTTCCTATATAGTTTTTCTTCCATCCCTCTGTAGCCACCTTATACTCCTCCCATTGTTTTCCTCCTTGTCTTACTTTCCTGAGAATTGATTACTTTCCTGAGAAAATCTAATTATTTGATTCAACTAAACAAGTTCGAAAATGTGGTTCTCATCATTTTTATTTGAAAACTAACAAATATTTGTTAAAAAATGGATGGTTAGAAATAGATTGTTATTTCTGCATTATTTTAGGTATTTCTTTAGCTTCTCTATCAATTTGTACAGTCTAAAGGGTTACAACAATTTTAGGAACCAAACGCATCATGCCATTGAACTTAATACTCATTCAAAAATTATTCATAAAGTCAGAAATTTGCAATATATAAAATAATGGTGAATGCTTCGGGTTATCATTCAGATTATGGCTGAAGCATTCACCGTTAATAAAAATTAGTGAACGATAGAAATAAATTTAAAAAGATCGAAATTGTACGTTTTTAGTAATATAATTTTTTTTCATAAAGAAAAAAATTTCCTTTTAGCTGATAACAATAGTGCTCACAGAAACCTTTCCATGTACTACACAATGTAGGTCAAATTATGAATTATACACTTCATGAGGTTCGAAGCGCTCACCTCGAAATTCTGGTCTCTCCAATTTTGTCTCTCCAATTTTGTGGGTTTTTTGAAAAAATCATATGTTTGTCAACTTTGGAGTATTTTAGCAATTTTCTGTTTGAGTTACACGCAAATAGTATCGAACAAACCACATATTCCTTGGGTTTGTATAAAATTCAGTCAGTTTAAAAATATACGTTTTACAAACCTACTTCTATTTGAAACGAGTCACGCCATATATTATGTTCTACATAATATACTATATACAATATGTTATGTATATAACACCGGCGTATATATATTTTATTTATATTCTAGAAGGACTTTCTTGTATCATACTTATGACATAAAAGTTTAGAAAACATTAAAACCATTTTTATGTTCAAATAATTAAAATTTACTTTGAATATAAAATTGTGTCATGCTAGTAGTTGATGTGGGACATTGATGTGAACGGGAAAAGTAGAGGTTATATCTTGGACTGAAGTGACAGAAATCAGTGATAATGAGAAGATAATGTAGAAATAACTAGAAGGAAAGTATGGAGGGAGAAAGAATGAAAAGAAAAAAGACAGGGGTTGTGAGAGAATAAGAAAGAGTAAATGTGTTTTTATAGTTAAAAATGGTTTTCCTTTTCCTTACTTGTTTTTTTTTATTTTTTGTATTTTATATTTAGTTATTATGTTTAGCTTTTTTTTTTCTTACGAATTTTTTATTTTGTATTGATTTTGTAGTCATTTTATATAAAACCATTATGCAAAACAAGATTGCTTTGTATTTTTATAAAATTGTGTACTACGATATATCTTGATGAGAAAGTTCGTAATTAATAAACATCTGGAAGCTATTTCATCATAAATATTCCCTTGTTACATACCAAACTTTTCATATTCGCGTATTATCAAACTGTAAATAAAACACACCCACTATACCGAGAAAAATATTTTATTTAAATTGTCTTCTTCTGAACACTCATCTTTCTCTTATAATTTAAACAGGATAGAAGAAGTCACAGCAAAACACATAATGCTGCTTTCTATCCGCGCGCACCGGCGACCGCCCACACCCCCTTTAAACATTAGAAACTCGTTGAAGCATAAAAGCGCCAAAATTCCAGCCTCGCTTTGCAACCTAGAGATAAACCAATGGCTCGGCATAATTTCTTATTCTTCTATCTCGCTTTTGCAAAGGTTTTTATGAACAGAACCGTATTAAATACTATAGTCTAAAAAACATTATCGAAATATATAAACAAATGAATTACAAAACAGTTTAGACATCAGTTTTGACATTCTTATCATTTTAAATATAGATTGTAAATATTATATTTTTTGTAAAAAATAAATATGAGTTATTCTATTTAATTGTTTTATTTATTTAGATCTCTATTTGACTAAAATCATCCGGTTTTATTTCAGATAAAAATCTAATATTATATCTAGTACTATTTATTTTCTAGTCATCCATATTGACATATTGCGCGCTAAAAAATCTTTAGTGATAAATCTAGTAACTTTTTTTAAATATCTAGTTAGAAAATTACCCATTTAATCATAACAAAATCTAGATAACCTCAAATAATTCACGTCTCATCTCGACATCTGCTACGAACAGCAACGATAACGAAGACGACTACAATGACGGCCGACGACTGGTTAAATAAATTAAAATTTTCAAATTTCGCGCTAAAATAAATCTAGTAACTTTTTCCCCCAAATTTTGACAACCGGAAGTGTCCTGTCATCTGCCATATTGGATTTTTATTTGACAGCTATTTATGTTAGACCCCAAAATGGCGGCCGTGACGTCATAATTTTTTTAGAACGAGTTACGGTAGGGTCTGGGAGGCTGCTGCTGTAGTAACTAACTCTTACTACTCACATTTTCAGCAATAATATATGGAACACCTTATCTCAAACCGTCACTCCAATTTTTATCCTTTACTCCTTACTGTCCTAAATTTTTTTGTCCATCATAAATTTTTTTATCCAATTCTCCGTTTGGAAAAGTTTTTTTTCCGCTTGCTCTCTCCGCACGTTTTCACATTTTCATTTATTCTAAACTTATATATTTTTTTCATTACCATTCCGGAGTCCTACTATCCGTTTTTTATGGCTATATCGTCTACCATATCTTTCAGCATATTTGACATTTTATTTATGTCGACAATGTTGTTGCGATGTTAACTTTCAGAAGAGGAGAGGAATGCAAGTCAAATTTAAATGCAGCTATTGCAATGACAACATGATTGTTTGAATACAGAACAAGACCAAATTGTATCGGTGTGGAAAGATTATTGTGCCAATCTGTATTCTGACCCGAATGCTATTTGTGGAGATCTGGGGAATTATGAGGCGGACCCGGATATTCTGTTAGATGAGGTGAAATTCGCAATTGGCAAATTAAGAGAGGGTAAAGAAGTAGGAAGCGGCAGAATATTAGCATAGGGCTTGCAGACTCTTGACAACAGAGGGTAAAAAATCTTGCACACATTGTGTCACAAGATCTGGAGAACAGGCTGATGGCCAGAAGATTGATCAGCTTCAGTATTGCTTCCCCTACATAAGAAATGGTCAGAACAGTCTGCGAGAACTATCGTTTGATAGCCTTGATATCACATTCCAGCAACATTATGCTTTACATACTTCAGGCGTGACTTTAAGCCTTCTTGCTACATCAAATAAATAGCTACAGAATAAGCCGGATTTGTGAAAGGACGTGATACTGGCGAACAAATTCTAAATGCGAGGCAGCTTATAGAAATGTCGAGAATACTCAGTACCGATGTATCTGTGTTTTGTAGATTACGAGAAAGCGTTTGACAATGTTCGTTAGCCCAGGCTATGGAGGACTTAAGCAGAATTTGGAATATGATGTCATCTTATCACTCTTGTCAAAAGCCTGTATGAGTATTCGTAGACGGTCGTTAAAATCGATAAAACATTATCCGAAAAATGTTTCATTAAGAAAGGACTTCGTCAAAGCTGCGTACTTTCACCTCTACCTCTACTCTGCAACACCTATAGCGAAGTAGTGGTGTGGCCTCTTTAGAGAAATGGAACAGAGGATTGAAGATTGGTGGAAAGTTTTTCAAACCTTCGATTTGCGGATGATATTCTTCTAACAGCACCGAATAGCTTTTCGAGTTTCTTCAAAGACTGGAAGATGTAAGCCAAGACTACGGGCTCACAATAAATAGAAAGAAGACAAAAGTCATAATAGTAGACCAAGATAACGCAAATCGAAGGCTGCCTGCAAAAATAGGTAACTTTGAAGTCGTCGAAAAATTTGTGCATTAGGGCTGCATGCTTCGTAAGTCCGGCTCTTGCGAATTGGAAATAAGATGGCGAAATGAAATTACCCGCTCGGCCATGATAAAACTAACAAATATTTGGAAAGATAGAAATATCACTAGGAAAACGACGGCAAGGCTCGTAAACGCCTTACTTTTTCCCGTTTTTGAATGCTTCAGAGACCTAGGAAGCCCTTTCCAACGACAGGAAAAGAATAGATGCGTTTGAAATGTGGGTTAGGTGCAGGATGCTGCGAGTTCCCAGGATGGATAGAAGACAAATGTCTTCATCTTAATTGAGTTCAAACCCGTACTAAGATTGTTATCAACATATTTTGGACGAATTTTGGACGACGCATGGACGAATTTTGAAATTTTTCGGCCATATCTCTCGAAATTATACCATTTCGAGAGACCCAATAATACAGAGATTACAAGATTGCCCTATTCATCGTCAGTATCCACCGTATTCATCACACGTCAGTCACGACGTCGGACGAAGAAAAAGAGTTGCAATTATGGAATGATGGATAGCCTGGGGTCAACGCCAGTTAGCACACCAAAATGCCGATGTTATATGCGTAACTGGAAGAAGGGGAATCTAGAACCAAAACAACATTATAATGTTTTAACACCGTGTACTCTTATTAAAGAGGTAAAATATCTAGGGTTTAACAAATGTAGGAATCCAGGTGAAGCATACACCTGAGACCACGATCAGAATCAGCATATAGATTGCGAGTATTGTTGAGTTTGTTGTTTTGTTTGCAGCTCCGGTTTTGGCGGTATTGATTTAATATACTGTTAAATCAATACCAGTATATACGTATGTGAGCACGTCTTAACATGGTAGTAATATATGGGAAGCTATGCATTGCGTCAGGATGTGACGCCTTCGTATCTTTTATTATTTACAAATAATAAATGCCTCTAAGTTCATTAATACAATCTAGTCTAGAGTTGTTCTATGATGTAATTTGGTCGATACTTTTATCTTCTAGTAACATCCTTTGTTACAAAAGTTAACATCTTAATTCTTTTGATAAACTCTTGCACAAAATAATGATTAAATAAAAATATGATCTAACATGCGTGTATCACATTATGCTACCATGTTTCACTAACTCTATTATGGAATTTAAAATTGGAACTTTTTAATTAGAATAATTAGATTAAACTCTATACCAACCTATCTTTGAGTAAACTAAGCATCCTTCCGAAATGTTCGTTTACAGACTCGCCAATAATGCACGCCTAATCGAGGCCCCTAGTTTAAAACTCCGCACAATAATACGACCATAAACATGTTTTTCTCAAAACCGGATGCAACTTCTTTTGCTGACACCCGCATTTAAATTCCCAGAATTACTACGTTTTTTTCAAATTAATAGAATTCTAATAGAATTCAACTGTTGGATTATATTTAATTCATCTCTTTATTTTTTCTGTTTGTGGGAGTATTATATAATTAACATTAAAAATAGAACACATAATTGGTCAAGATTTCAAACAACTAAGTAAATAGATTTTAGATTTTTAACGTTAGATTATTTTTGTTTATGGGGTCCCTAAAATGTTTCCTTAAATCTGTACTGTTCCTTTGCAATGTAGCGCCAAACTACCTATCAACACGTTTTCTTTTGTTTTCCTGTAATTTGATATTTGTCTTGCTTACATTCTCTTATTTCCTTGTATATACTTTTAAACATCTTTTCTACTTTATAATATTAAAAGATCTAAAAATAAAATATAAAGATGAAAAATGTTTAGAGTTTTAATTAGAGAAGCTTTTATAGGAGACCTAACTTACAGTACTTTAAAGAATTTTATTATTTTTAGTTTATGTTAATATATTTTAGTTCATGTTAGTGTTAGTTTAGTGTACCAAATAAAAAAAATCTACGCAACTATTTTAAGATTTTTTCTTTTCTTTAATATTTATATTAATATTTTGGTTTATATTTCTCATATATAATATATTTTTATAGAACATATAGATATGCAAAAGCTGTAGGATTTATGTCTATGCTCAAATTCAAAATTTTAATTGTCCTACGTGTTTCAGAGATATAAATCCAAAACATTGGGTTTTGAAAAGTAGCTTTATGTGTGTAAGTCTGTATACGTACGGTAATTTCTTCATAACTACTGAACAGATGTAAATGAAATGTATTGCGCATATATACGATTTAGTATAGCAAAACATATTTTGAATGTAAAACTTTAAGACGAGATAACTTATTAGATGAGTTAGTCAAATTTCAGATACCTGTTGATGACATGTGTAATCCCAAGTATATTAAAAAAAGTCAGGCTGGAGCAGATACGTATTTCAAGTATTAAGGTAACTATCATCAGTACTCTCTTTTTAGTAATCATCCAAAGTCTACGACCTAATAACTACACCACGCCCGGATACTTAAGCTATTTGAAAATTCGATTTAAGCATTGCATGTCGTCTATTTACAGACTTCTTTACTTCTTTAACAAGTAGATGAAACGGAACTAACCAGTTAAGACAAATCAGTTTGTTCCTC
>WYDF02281051.1:0-17113 GCA_009867245.2 Adranes taylori | reverse complement strand
GCGAACAGAACCCAATACAAAGTGATGCGTCAATCTGTGGCTAGAAAAGATATCATAGTACTCGACCATCCCACGTATTCATCGGATTTAACACAGTATTATTATTTCCGGATATTTTCAAAACTGAAATTGGTTATAAAGGAACAATGTTACTATACCATTCAAAAATTCAAAACGCCTGTGAGGAGTACCAGCACTTATAAATATCATACACTCACTCCCAAAGTGGATGTGTTTTCCAAATTTTTAACTGAAAATTTGGAAAACGAAAGACATGGTGCATTTGTTTTTCACACGCTGATGGACAACCAAACTAAGGTCAGGGTTTAGACACTGTTTGAATATGAAACAAACGGCCGATTGTGGCAAGCACCGTAACTGCCGACGAAACGTAGTGCTGCAATTTGAAAGGGATCATTCATAAAGAATTTATTCCAATATTAATTGTGTGTCCTGTCGCTTTTTTCGAACATAATTCAATGAGTTTGGAAATAATGCTAAAAGTTAAGAGTCAACGTTGCTATTTCATGACAATGCACAGGCACAATTTGACCAGAAAAGGCATTGTAGTGCTTGAACTTTTCCCGTATTTACTGCATTTGGCAGCGTGTGATTTTCGTATATCTCCAAAACTCAAATTGACCATAATGAGACAATTAAGCAAAAGCATCCAAAGGACCGTGATCGAAGTTTTAAGAGCTATTTTGCAAGAGTTAGTACGATTCGATTCGTGTTCTACGATTCGAAAGGGATCATTCATAAAGAATTTATTCGAGAGGGTGGACGACGAATATTACTTAGATCCTGTCGAGTTTGTGGAACATAATTCATCGAGCTTGGAGCAAGCGTCTTGGTTTTTGGTGCATCGGCACACAAATACAAAGTGGTGCGCGATATTTTGGCTAGAGTAGACATTGTAGTTCTCGAGCATTCCAGGTAATCACCGGATTTGGCTTCGTGTGATTTCTGGATTTCTGGATATAACGGTCGTGATCAAATTAAATATGCATGATAGAGTTGTACAATGCATGCTAGAGCTGTGTGTTGGACTCTGATTAAGCCACATTTGTAGATAAACAGAAATTTAGCAAATTGAGTTTTTTAAGTTCTTTTTTCATATTGCTTTCGCTTTAGTATAATGTAGGTACAGTAATTTATTATTTTCGTACAGTACAGTACATATTATTTTCTACCACGAGTCGATTGATGTGATTTTTTTGATATCGGGCGATCTACTGTTTACGACCTAGTAAAAAATAAGGGTAAAATAGAACAATTTATAATAACTGTAGAGTCTAAGAGAAAAACCCTTCCCATGAGAGAATACCCTCAAGTTGAGGAAGCTCTGTACGCTCTTGGTTTTTTCAACAAAGAATCAGGCATGCCCCTATTTCGGGAGATATTTTCAAACAGAAAGCCCAGATTTTTGATCGCGAAATAGCAAAGAAAGATGATTTTCGTACCAGCCATGGTTGGTTCGAAAACTTTAAGAAACGGCATGGCATTCGTTTCTTACAGATGAGCGGAGAAAAACTATCAACCGACAAGACTGAAGTTTGTCAATTCATTCAAGATTTAAACACCGAATGGCGATGAAACCGGCTTAAACTGGTGGCAACTCCCAAAGAAACCCTTTGTAGCGGAGGAAGAAAAAAAAGTTTCAGGAAGGAAACCTCAAAAAGAGCGTATCACGTTAATAGTGGTCGCAAATTCCGCTGGAAGCCATATGTTAAAACTTTTAACTGTGGGTAAATCCCCAAGGGCATTTAAAAATATAAAAATCAGAAAAAAACTCGACTACGAAAACATTTTAATGTTAAAAGATATTCAAGGAAAAGCCATGACAGATTCTTTACGTAAGAAGAAATAAAGAAGAAACAAAAAACGATTACAGATTTTTTAAGCTCTAACTACATACATTTATGTACGAAATGTACTCATTCATACATATATTATTTTTTATTTAATAAATTTGTACTGCATACATGTACGTATTCATTTGTATGAAACTATGCGTAATCGAGTTTTTTATATCCTCAATGGCTGTAAAATATGTTACTCAATATGTATTGTAACAATAAACGTACTATATATAGTACGTACAGTACTGTATGTACATAACAACTGAAATTTTCTTGCTTTTGAAGTTAAAATTCAGTTTTAAAAAATCATTCTTTGGTATTCCAACATTAATGATAATCCGACACCACCTCGGTCCAGTAACTGTCGGATTATCGTGAATCAACTGTACTGTACACAAAATATTTTATAATTATATATACTATTACTTTTAAATAATTTATAGAAATGCTTAATTAATGCTTATATTAATGCTTAAAAACACATTACCTGCGCAGTTGCCTGTTCATCAGAATAACGCAAAAGTCACCCCAGTATTTAAGTGGAATCGTAAAGTTGATGGAAAAGATATGAATATCCATTAATTTTTAGAATGTGTATTAAAACTCAAGATTGCTAGACATGTTTCAAGTCAAGAGTTATTTAATTCGGCGATAGATTTATTTACAGGAAATGCCTTAATTTGGTTCCGACATGAAGTCAGATTTTCTACCCAGTGATTACGACGATACATTTTGGGATGAAATAAAGTCCAGAAAACAAAGAAAGAACCAGTTGTTGTTGCAAAAATGGAGTCTTTGTTTGACAAGCTAAGGTCAGAAAATTAAAAATAATTAAGAAGAACTTAGTGCCGCATTATATCACACAATTAGCTTTGTGTGACATACCAGATGTAACAACACTTAAGTCATGTAAGAAATTGTATCAAACATAGGATCAAAGGACAATTAATCAGCGAGGTACTCTGCCTGAATTACTAGAGCTACAATTAGCATATGTCATAGCAAAAGCCTGAAATACATGCAGCAAGAGGACAACGCCATCAAAGAAATCAAGAAGTTCCAAACTATCGAGTTTTTGAAATAACTGTAGAAGAGGAAACAGTAAGAGAAAATCAAGAGACACCAAACCCTCGTCGGATTATTAAAAACAAAGGAAAAAAACTGAAGGTTATGGTTAGTGAAGATGAAGGTATTCAACACCTGATGAAACTAAAGAAAAGGTTACAGGTTATGTTCAGTTACTTATTTTAATGGAAGCAGAAAATTTTCAAATTTTAGATGCAATAATAGTTCCACTAGTATCTCATCACTTTATTTTTGGCAGTAATTTCTGTGAAAAGTTTAATCTCAGAGTAGAGTTAAAAATAATACCCAGACTACTAACAAAGTATCTTGGACACAGTGTTGTATCAAGCTCCAAGAAGAGAAGAGAACAAAAGTTGTTAGAAAATATTAATAGGGTGACATCAGAATATAATAGGGTGACATCTCTTACTGTAACCTTATTAAAAATCAGGTTATTGACTCTTATATTCGTTTAAATAGCGATAATAGGTTAGGTTTAACAGACAAGGTTATACATCACATTCATCTTCTTTCGTTGGTGCCTATCCTCTGTGTATGTTGGCAATCACGTTGGTTCACATGACCTTGTTGACAGCTGCTCTAAATAAATGCATAGTCGTCATCCCCGCTCACTTTCTAATATTCCTCAACCATGATAGTCGTCTTCGCCCTTGCGGTCTTTTACCCTCTATCTTGCCTTGCAAGGTTAGCTGAATTAGTTGGTATTTCTCGTTGCGCATCACATGCCCCAAGTATGATATCTTTCTGACTTTCACAGTACTCATAAATTCCAGGTCTTTTTTCATACGTAGTATCATGGTATTGTTTTGTAACATGATGGATATATAAAATTCTGACCATGCGGCGGTAGCACCATATTTCGAAGTCTTTTAGATGCTGCCTCCGTCAAAGTCCAGGCTTCCACTCTATATTAAAAGTGTGGAAAACACATAGCATCTCAATATTCGCGTTCTTATATCAATGTTCAGGTGCATACAACATAAGATCTTTCTAAGGCGGTTGAAAACAGTTCTCGCCTTTTCTATGCGGCATCTAATCTCCTGTGAGTGGTCCCATTCCTTGTTCAGACTACATCCCAGATATACAACTTTGTCCACTCTTTCCAATGATTCTTCAATTGCTTTAAATTGGTGTTGTATTTCGTCGCTCTTGCTTATTACGAGCATAAGGATTTTTGTCTTCTTACATTTAGTTTCATACCGTATCTGCCACAGGCTTCCACTACATGGTTTATTAGTTCCTGCAGATCCCCCGCACTATCAGGACTATCAGCTATCAACTATCAGCTATCAGGACTGTGACATCCGCGTATCGTAGGTTGTTAATGCGTTCGCCATTGATTTTTATGCCTTGTTTTCTTCCAGTGATAGCTTCCCTCAACAGCATTTCCGAGTAGGTATTGAATAGCATCGGTGATAGAATGCAGCCCTGATGCACTCCTCGTTGTACTATGAATTCTTGTGACGTTTCGTCCGTATGCGTACAGTCGCCCTTTCCTGTAAGTATACGTTTCTAATTGAGCGCCTTATCATCGATACCGAATTCCCTCAATATCTGAAGCAGTTTTGGATGTTGCACTTTGTCGAATGCTTTCTCGAGAAAACATATAGCTCTTTTAATATGTGCCATTTTCGCTCATATTCTGCTCTCAATTCAACTAAAAAAAAATGCGAAAAACATCTGCTTAAAACGAGAGGCTACAAATCGCCTTAATCCCTTCTGACAGATATTCTCGTTCGACTTGAACAAAAGAGCGAAGAGGAAGGTCATTCAAATACCTCCAAAATATATTCTTCGTCTCTCTTTCTCAGCTGGCTCTCTTTCTCTCTCTCTCTCTCTCTCTCTCTCTCTCTCTCTAACACATGTGAATGTGAAACTTTGGTTTTATTGCGGTTGTCTTGACTTCAACTCCGGTTCCCCTCCACCTATGGCTACGAAGGTGGCGAATGTTGTTTAGCTAGAGGCCCTAGTCCACGATTCTAAACACAGAGTTCGCTAACTTCATGCATAAAAATAAGTTGTTATTATACCTCGCAGTTTTTTCGTCGCTCCAATTGTTTTAATTAAATATCAATTCTTGATTTACCTAATTATCGAGTTAATTATTTGTTTGGTGGTTTGTGAATTAATTAGCTGATGATTGTTTGTTTAATTGATTCTTTTAATCATTTTTAGACTTGTTGAAGGTTATATTGATATGCCATATATAAGCAGCAACACAAATCAACACTGGAAATTAATTCAAAATTAAAACAATAATTATGGACCAGATTATCAGCATTAGGAAAAAGTTGAGAAAGGAACCGTAGGATTAGTAAAAGTTGATATAAATCCCAGCCACTAGCCGCTGGCAAAATAATCGGAATCCATCAAGGAGCGGTTGGTGAAACTCGAGTAGTAGCATTAAAAATAGCAGGAGGACAGCAGATAAGTCGAGTAATCAACAAGATTATTCCATTACCCACAACTTCAGAACCTCAAATTGAACTACTCAAATTGAGCAAAATGCACAATTCTTTACGCATTAATGACAATGTTTACACTACTTAATATATAAATTGGTATCAATAGAGGATTCCAAATTCGTCACCCTATGAGCAAATTATACATCGAACATTTAGGCCCAGCACAAATACAGAGAGGAATATTCTAAATTGGTAGAGAATATTCAAAATCAAAGTTTACACAGAACATGTCATATTTACAACTTACGCAACATTTACAACAGAAAGAAGAATTATAAATACAAAAACCGAAGTTAGGAGTTCGGTTAGACAAACAAGAGGAATAGTAGGAAATTATTTATGTCGATATTTGGAGTAAACAATTAACAATGAAGTGTACCATGACATTGATGCTCTCGACGAAAATCAGTAATTACTAAACAGTCTAAGATTATGATGTCTATAATAACAGTTATTAACGGGTCAGAAAAACGAATATCAGAGCAAAACCCCTTTTGAAGTGCTCGGACGTTCAGATATATTACCATCGATCGCACTACCTGTAGCCTTGAACTTTGCTAGCAGTCTTCCAACTATTAAGTGTGAGACTGGCTCTCATATTAAATTCGTCTGCAACTTGTCTTTGGAAGAATCCTTCTCTTCCACAAATGAGGATAATTTCTTCAACGATTTTCTGTTCTAGAACAAGAAAGCTTGACAAAATTAGTAAAATCCTGTGGTGCGGGCGTTTTGGAACACTCTATAGAAGAAATTATTTAAGAAGTTTCTTTCGAATCCTTTCGCTTTTACTTTAGCTGAGAAACAGAATTAGAACATGATCTTAGTTAAAATAGTTTCCTAGTCATTTCCTCCCACATAAGCAACTGGATCCACCTTAAGCAATTACGTGGGGTAAGCTTGATAAACTACAATGTTCGTTGCGTAGTTGTAAATTAAGACATACTTTTGGCAATCCATAAAAGCTGCAAACCAAATAGACAACTAACTATTAATGAAGATTTACTCAAAACTGAATTATAAATTGAAACATGAAATGGTTATTTTTTTGTTATATAGTATGAATGTATCTATGAGCGAGCACATATTATTCACACTTGTCTAGTGTTACAAGTATAACTTCTGTCCCGACACTCGCACAAAATATAAATGTAGCCGAAACATTGTGTATAATGTAAGTATTATATATCTTAAGTTCAATGCCAGGAATTTAGTTAGAGAGTCTAAAACACCATTTAATAATATGTCTTGCTCGGTTCCCTCTGAAAGTGTAATGGCATCTGAAAATTAAATGTGTGACTATGTATGTTTAGTCTAATTACAGACCAGCTACTGTCTATTAAGAACTACATGGTGTGCAGTTAACGCATGACTTGGAATTAATAAGGAATGCGTTGAATTCATTACGCATATGACGGACATGTCTTTGCTTTGGAGTCGCATTTTTTTCAAGTTTGCTGACAAAACATATGAACCTATTTTTATGAAAAACAATGCGCTTAACAAAATATATGAAAAATATCATTCAGAATAGCTGAACACCCAAATAAGAACCATAGCACGTCCGCTCTTGCCCAAAATAATTCCGCAATTGGCCGTAGGCTGGCTTTTGAAACGACTGAACAGGATGAACAAATGAAAGGACAACTAAAACAGTTCTAGGACATGGAAACTTGTATTGCATCCTTACCATGAGAAAAACAAGCCAGACAAAAATGCATCTATGGTACGACCACCATCAATGATCTCCTGTTTAGACACGTTATTAATCACCGTATCAGACACAACAGGCCCCAACGCACCAAGAAGGGTAATAAGAGCGTATGCTAAGCGCATCACACAATAAGTTTTCGGACTTTTTCTTAGCCTCGACAATGCCAGATGTGATTTTGGCAAAACGTCGGCAAACTGAAATGCATACTACTATGGAATGTCTTCAGAGACGTTTTCTCGCCAAGGCCTGGGACCCGCTTCTACAAGAGTCCTGCTAGCCGATTTTAATTTAATTTTGTAAATGATTTACAAAAAAAAAAATTAACAATATTATAATAACAACTTTGGTAGGAAAGTTATCTTTTGCAGATGGAACCCACCTTGACATAATAAACCAAAATTTTATGAGCTGTACTACGCGTGATTGTCGACTTGTTGATATGCATAAATTAAAAAATATTATATATACTTTGTATAGTCTAACAATATATTAAAATATTTCGAAACATTATACGGAATGTTAACTAGATAAATTATAAAAGATTATTTGTTTCTGCTTTAAAAGAAATAGAATTCTAAATTCTATGAAATGAAGCGTTTATCGAGTGCGATTAGTCTGTTAATTGTGCGTATTTTTCTTCCAACATTTACTGATTATCGTTGCTGAAAGATACAGTTGACGGAAAACACGTGTTAAGTTGAAATATTATGGAAATGAATGAGAGTCAAGGCTAAGAATTATATAACATTATAAGATTGAACAATAGAAGCAGTCAATAAAATGAATTTTAAAGTATTTATAATAATTTTCTTAACATCTGGAGACTGGACGAGGAGTGGGAGGGGGGGGGTCGTTCCTACAGCACATTTTCTTTTCATTTTTCTCTACTTCTTACAGGATAAAAATAAATAAATATGTTATTTTATTTCCATGTTTTAGGTATTAACAGTATAATAATAGGTACAATTTACCTTAGTAATAAAATGTAAGATTATACAAGGAAATTTATGACTTAACAATTATACTTGTTTGTGACATTATTGATCTTGCCAAGGTACTGCTCCCACACTTTACTGGTTTTACCCTGGTTTTATGGTGCCTTATAGTAGACGAACTCTTGCACAGTTTGGAACATCAAGCCATTTACACTGTTGGATATGCGGATGACATTGTCATTATAATCCAAAGCAAATTCAACGTTATTTCAAGGAGCACTTAACGTGGTTGAAAAATGGACAATGAACAGGGACTTGAAAATTAGCCCTCAGAAAACTTCGGTTGTATCGTTTACGAGAAGAAGAACTCTGGACGGCTTAAGTCGTCTAGAACTTTATGGGGCACAAATATCGCTGCAGGGAGAAGAATGTACCTTGGAGTCATACTTGATTCCAAACTCACTTGGAACCTGCAAATTGATAAAATAATGGACCGAACGGTTAGAACTTTTGCGTCTAAAACGTATGTTGTTGGAAGCATGTGGGCTGAATGTACGGGACAAGCAGATTCATAAGCCGCACCCCATTGGCTAAAAACTGAAATTACAGGTGATGCAATACTTTAAATGAAATCGGACTGTATATCTCTAGTATACCATATACACAAAACTATGAGGTCATCATAGACTCAGGTTTGTGGAGAAAAGATCCTTCTATCTTTCAGGAACCTACTTTACTCTGGTTCACAGGCGGTTCAAGGGCTTTTTTGAAAATACGGGAGCAGGAATATACGAAGAGCGACCAAAATGCAGAATGTCCTATCCCTTAGGCAGATTTGCCATAGTCTTTCACACTGAAATATATGCAATTCTCTATTGCGTTTAGGAAAACATAAGGCAATATAACAAACCACGGATTTTTATAGTGACAGTCAGCGAGCACTTCAGGCGGTTAACAACACCAGAAACTTGCCTGGATTGACAAACGAATGCATAAATGCAATGTGCAGGCTGGCTTTGACTAACTCAATTACACTCAATGGGCACCAGGGCATAGGGGCATTGTTGGCAACAAGATAGCTGATGGATTAGCAAAGGACGCATCCAGCACACTATTGATTGGACTGGATCCGGCTCTGGAAATTGCAGTTTGCAATGTTTTATTCTTTTGTGTGGTTTCTTGGATAGTAATCTATCCACTTTGTACGTCTTCAACTGGTAGGTGAGCTAGTGCAGCACACATTCGAATGTGAATCCTGATGTCTTTATCTTCTCTGTAATCGTTTACTAAACCAATTTTTTGTAGAAATACATTGGTTGAAGTGAAAGTTACATTAATTTACTAAAACATTGGAAACACTTTTTTTTGACACCAACCACCGACTGTTGAAAATTGATTGTCACTATGATGGATTCCAATGAGTGTAATTTTTTGTCATTGTGAAAAGTCTTTCATATGTCCTGCTAATTTTATTTGACAAAAGAGCAAATAATACAGGAATGATGTGTGTTGTTCTTCCGACGTACTTCCTATGTCAGCATGTCAGCATTTGATAAAATTGTATGCTACATAAATTAAAGGCGGCCATGAAAAAATGTTTGTAATCACTCAATATTTCACGTCCAGTTGTTGAAGAAAATAATAAAATACGATCATCAAGTTCATCATCACCCATCAAAGGTATTTGAGTATGAAGAATATTTTTATGCTATCCACTTTGTTGTAACTCGCCACTAGATGACGCTGCAGCACATCAACTTCTACACATTTCAGCCGATTGTGATGAAAACTTATATAAATAGGTATTTGAGTACGAACAATATTTTTATCTGCTATCCACGTTGTTGTAACTCGCCAGTAGATGACGCTGCAGCACACGGCTGCAGGTCGCGGCAATGGCAGAGCTTGTCGCGGAAAATCCGCAGCAATTAGGTCATATCGTTGGCCGCGGTAAAGTCGCGGCAAGTAGGACAAAGCCGCGGCTATAAACATATCGCTGGTTGCAGCAAATCCGCAGCAATTAGGTCATATCGTTAGCTGCGGCAAAGTCGCAACAGTCGTAGCATGACGCGGCAATTAGACTATGTCGCTAGCCGCGACAAAACAGCGGCAATTAGGCCATGTCACTGGCCGCGGAAAGACCGCGGCAATTAGATCATGCCGCTGGCCGCGAAAAATAGACCATGTCGCAGGTCGCAGCAATTTGGTTATGTCGTTAGCCACGGCATTTCGGCCATGTTGCTGGCCGCGGAATGCTGCAGGAGTCATCGGCAAATATGAGAACCAGGTGGGGGCGAAACAACGTTTGCCGGGTCCGCTAGTAGCGTAAAAATTAAGCAGCACATTAATGGAAAAACTTGTAACTTGAAAACTCGTAAACTTGAGGCCTACTATGGACTTTCTTGAGTATATGACAGCTCCCCCAACAAGGTAAAAAGTATACGGTTTTCTGAATTTGAATAAAATTCTATACAAACTTTATATTGACATCTTTTTCGAAAAAATCTATTCTGAAAATTATATAGACCATAGATTAATGTTGTACTTTTGCACCTATATTATGGGCTTCAAAATCAATTCATTTATATAAACCTTTTCATCACACTAAGAAAAATATTAACATTTTTGTAAAAACGTTCTCCCAATAATAATGAAAAATACTTTTATGTTACTTTGTACTAAAACCCTAATATAATTAATAACGCGTCGAGATGTTTTGTCCAGTGCCGAGTTGGCCGGCCGTTGATAGGTGAAAGTAAACAGTTTGCGTATTGTGGTTAGGTAGGTATTTTTACCTAAGAGCAATAAACTGCCGAGTTGGCGTCCGCCAAGTTTTAGTTATTATCAACTTAAATAAAAAATGTTTATACAAACAAACCTATACACTAAACCACTAAACAATAATACTTTTTGGGAAGGGACACCAGAAGATAGAAATGTGATGATTGATCTGTTTCTGTAACCGTAATATAAATATTAATAAGATTTATATTCTAACTTTCATTTAATATTTATATTAATAATATTTATATTACGGGTTAATATACGGTTTAGGGCGGCCAAATTTGTTTTTTGACTTTTTTAAATTTTTATTTATATTTATAATATTATATTATAAGCAAGTAGGTGTTAATTTCGAAAATTGTGATGAAAAGAAGATTATAAGAATTAGTTTGTAAAAACTGAGGCAAGGTGGACACGTATTTCTAGCATAGGTTATAGCTGTTATCAACACCTTTTCTTATTCCAAATATAGGCGTAAGGTCTCATTGCATCGAACTACGAATCCGATACTCAACAGTTACGCTATGAATGCCTACATAAATAATTTTTAAAATTTTCTATTCAAAATATAACATCTTATATATGCAAACTTACATACAAGCAATGTTTAAATATAAAATTTTAAAAATGATTCGTATAGGCATTCATAGCGTAACGGTTGAGTATCGGATTCATAGTTCGATGCAATGAGACCTTACGCCTATATTTGGAATAAGAAAAATGTTGATAACAGCGATAACCTATGCTAAAAACACGTGTCCACCTTGCCTCAGTTTTTACAACTAATTCTTATAATCTTCTTTTCATCACAATTTTCGAAATTAACACGTACTTGCTTAAAGTTCATCTTACCACGTGAAGGTAACTACTACTTACATACTTCATTGAAATAGCGTGTGAGTACGTACTCTAATACTGGAGATGAACCACACATGTTAAAGTGGTGAACTTTGATTGTTAAGTGCCCCTTTTCTATTAAGATCACAGTAGAAACAACTTTAGCCATCTTTAGGGTGGTCCGATGCTTCTCAGAAAAAAACCCCAATGCAAGTATTG
The DNA here is from genome assembly GCA_009867245.2 of Adranes taylori. Taxonomy (NCBI): domain Eukaryota; kingdom Metazoa; phylum Arthropoda; class Insecta; order Coleoptera; family Staphylinidae; genus Adranes; species Adranes taylori. The sequence continues at coordinate 5,214 of WYDF02281051.1, read as the reverse complement.
CACAAGGTGAACTTTGATTGTTAAAGTCCCTTGCTTCATTTGTAAATACACTAATGGTTCGTCTCAATTTGTTAAAAGTGTTGATTTGTCCAAATGCATAACACATAGCTGATACAATATATTATACCATTTGCATATACAGCGAATAATTCAAAATATAACATCTTAATATATGCAAACTTACATACACGCAACGTTTAAATAGAAGATTTAAAAATTATTTGTATAGGTATTCATAGCGTAACGGTTGAGTATCGGATTCATAGTTCGATGCAATGAGACCTTACGCCTATATTTGGAATAAGAAAAATGTTGATAACAGCGATAACCTATGCTAAAAACACGTGTCCACCTTGCCTCAGTTTTTACAACTAATTCTTATAATCTTCTTTTCATCACAATTTTCGAAATTAACACGTACTTGCTTAAAGTTCATCTTACCACGTGAAGGTAACTACTACTTACATACTTCATTGAAATAGCGTGTGAGTACGTACTCTAATACTGGAGATGAACCACACATGTTAAAGTGGTGAACTTTGATTGTTAAGTGCCCCTTTTCTATTAAGATCACAGTAGAAACAACTTTAGCCATCTTTAGGGTGGTCCGATGCTTCTCAGAAAAAAACCCCAATGCAAGTATTGCACAAGGTGAACTTTGATTGTTAAAGTCCCTTGCTTCATTTGTAAATACACTAATGGTTCGTCTCAATTTGTTAAAAGTGTTGATTTGTCCAAATGCATAACACATAGCTGATACAATATATTATACCATTTGCATATACAGCGAATAATTCAAAATATAACATCTTAATATATGCAAACTTACATACACGCAACGTTTAAATAGAAGATTTAAAAATTATTTGTATAGGTATTCATAGCGTAACGGTTGAGTATCGGATTCGTAGGTCGATGCATTGACACCTTACGCTTATATTTGGAATAAGAAAAGGTGTTGATAACAGCTATAAGCTATGCTAGAAACACGTGTCCACCTTGCCTCAGTTTTTAAACTAATTCTTATAATCTTCTTTTCATCACAATTTTCGAAATTAACACATATTTGCTTAAAATTCGTCTTACCACGTAAAGGTAAATACTACTTACATTCTTCATTATATTATAAATTAATATAACCCCAAAATTTGGCCGCCCGCATGCAATGCACACATTGCATAATAGGTCGCTGGAACCCCTGCTCATATATTAAATAACTATATTTAACATGCCTCTGATTGTTTGCCGATCGATGCCGAAAGCATTCTCGTGAATTTAAAGAAAATACTCAGCCATTCAAAAACGTGCTGGTTATCATTGCATCGTCTAATCTAATAACTCATACATTAGATTTGTAAGAATTTTTCAAGGGTCATTTTCTATTAATTCATAAATCACGAGATTTAAAAACCTTTTTCCTTAAACAAATTAAATAAGCGTACTTGTTATTTGTTCAATCGCTAGCATCCAGTTTTCGTATTGTCAGGTTGATTTTAACGTGACAAGGTAGAGAGAAAGGTACATTATTTTATTCCGTGTACACGAAATTCACTCTACTACAATATCTACGGAGATATATATCCGCATCTCTATACTTCAACTTCAGATCGACCAATATAATATCAAGCGGAGACACCCGGAATAACAATTCGTATCTATTTGTTCGTCCGCCATCATGGAAACGAACGCACGATAACAAACCATATAAATAGCAGCGATTGCGCTGATACCTTCTTGTTCATTTTAGTAATTAAGCAGTTAGCGTAAGAACATGTAGCATAGAGTTACATATATAATATAAAACACGGCAGCCATCTAAATCTTGGATGATGTTGCAATATAATTAATTTAAATGTTATAAATATTAATTAAAGTATAAACTATTATTGTTAATCTTGCTGAATGCGTTTAATAAGTATTGTGAAATAAATAAGAAAGAATTTAAAAACGATTCGCTTAGACTTGGGAATCGTAAATGTACTAATCATATGAAATTGAATTAATTATTAATGTAACTAAATAAATTGCTTCACCTTGGTAAATTATGAAACGTATTTAAGTATCACTTATATAATCTTGTAAGTAAGAAAATAAAATAAGTAAAACAAAATCAAAAATCTTTAATTTGTAAAATAATTTTAAAAATTAATAATATTTTTTTTAAAAAAGAAGGTCCACTAGAACGAGGCGATTTTATTATACAGTGCTTAATCAACCTTTTCATTATAAGATCTAATAGCAAAGTCAAAAAGATTTTAAACAAAACTATTTTACTTTTAATCCAGGTTTCTTATGATTTTCAGGGAAATCAATGAGAAGGCAGTTCCAATAATAGCAGTAGAACATGGAAAAGCTATTGCAATAACTAATATCAAGGTAAGATTTACACCTTTTTACCGAATTATTGTTTTTTAACCGATTCAATTTCTTATTACTTAAACGATTTGAATACTAAGTATTAACAGTACTGTAAATAAGTAAATGAAAAACAAAAGCATGTGGTTTACTATAAAAGTATTTCCGCTTTCCTGTAATCCACATACAAAGATTATTATTATGATTAATAAATAAAATATAAACAAACACGAAACTGCATAAGCATCAAGTGGTATAATGCTATCCGCATACCTTTGAAAGTTTCCTCATGAATAATGATGCATAACATTTCTGGTCAATTATAATTTCATGAAAATTCGTGCGTCTAGTTCTGTCATATTTCATAGAGAATGATTTCTTTAGATCTATGTCCAAAAAAGAATTCCACATACCTTAAGCATAAAAGCAAGCAGAAATTACGAAGTGAATTTATTTATCGTTTCATGTTTAATCCTATGCGCTAATTACGTTAGAGAGGAAAGAGGTTAGAAGAGATTCTTAAATAAAATATATTTAGTTGGAATATTTAAATGATAAATATGTTTCGTTTCGTAAACGTAAAGAGACTTTCTATTACATAATCTTACCGTAAAATTGTACGTGTGCAAAAAAAATTACAATTCTATAGAAATTCTACAAAGTGTCAATTATAAAAATCATGTATTAATCTCTTCCATTTTCCTCATTTCCTGGCCTTTAAATGTTCAACTAAACTCTGCGCAGCCCTATCAACAACGAAACGTTTCTCTTAGTCAAGGCTGTTTAAATAAAACAGGCGCAAAATGTTAACAAAATATATTGAGAAGGATTTAAGAAATGCGTACTTGCAAACAAAATTATAATTCGTGCTTTCAAACAAAATAATAAAATAAAATAATATTTGTACTGATTTACTACGTGCAGATAGATTAATAAATATGGCTTCCAAGTTCGTCAAATAAATGGCCAAATTTACGCCTTTATTATTAAATTATTTAATAAAATTATTTTACGTACAGTTTTTGTCGTTCCTACTATCACACATTTATTTTAGAACTACGCGCTTATTTACCTTATTAATTCACTTAAATTTATCTCAATAAATACACTTGATGCCAAATCAGTTTAATTTAGTTTATTCAAAGAATTCAATCTTAAAAGAATTATTTAATTATTATCGAACACTGTACTCCACTATGCGCTCGATACTTATTTAACAGTTTAATTTAGTCATGTTTTATTTTGTAATAAATTATAATAACACGTATCTTTTCCTCGGCATTGTTATACTTATATTTTTACATATACCTAGGGGTGCCAAGAGACTTGACGGGCCCCGGTAATTTTTTGTTGAACCTATGAGACAAGATTTGTTTTCTTTTTACAAAAAAAAAGAACACTACATAACATATGGAACGGTTTGGCAGGAAATGTTATTGAAACCCTAATTAAAGACACAATATTAATATGCATATTTTAATTAAAAAAAAAATTAAGTTACAAGTTTACCTACATCAGTACATACTAAATAATTACTAAATAATATTACAACACTAATTACAATATTACAATATAATTATAATGACTAAATACACCAGTAATGTTCCCATAAACTATTTTGTGGGCATACGCATATTATATACTGCACTACCAACGATGTACCGCTAACAGAACTCATTATGGCTTTTATTTTTAAATTGGGGGAAGAGGGGGGGGGGTCGAATAACACAGATACTACAATAAGTAAACTTAATTAATTATAGTTAATATTAAATCGTGCAGCCAAATTTTTACATTTGGCTGTGCATTAAAATTTGCAAGTGGAGTTCCATTAATGGAAATAAGCATCAAGAATATTCAAAGTCCTTAAAAGGTTAGAACACACATTTCGTGTGTGGAAGCCTACTACACTTTCAAATTCTGATTAACGAAATCGACGCGCAACTCTTTTAAACTCCTCTTCTCCTTTGGCATCATCAGTAATCGTATTAAATATTTCGTCAATCACCTAATAAGCAAAAAGAAATCTGTTAAATATTCGTTCAAAAACACTTGGTTCGACTTATCTTTAAATCTTTTAAAATTGTGTTGTTAATAGAGTCATCGAATAAGCGATATCGCATCCTGTCAACTAAATATTGCAAAAATTGCAACCTGTTAATTCCTCCTCCCGACTTCGTTATTATCATTTTTATAACCTTACCCCTTTTATAAACTCCATTTCGAATAGCTTATGCAACTTCGTTTTCTTTTTCTCCAAGTTCAGCTTTTAGGCTTTCTTGAATTATAATAGTTCTAGACATCTCTGTTTAAGCACGCATATGTGTTGTTTCTCTTGATTAAAGTATAGAGGATAACATTCCTAGTTCACAAAGAACGTTGTAAAAAGGCGTAAGTTCTTTTTAGAAATGAAGACTCTAATTTTCTTTTTATCCCAGTTGCTGTGACCTCGTGACTTTCACTCATGTGTGTATGCAGAGCCTAATTGTTCCAAACAGCTTTTACAGTTCAGAGGGTTCCTGCAGACCAACGTACATTTAAGAGGCGACCTATTTTTTTCATTTCTATTCCTACCTCTATGCAAGCTTGTTCCAAACTTCTCGAGTTTTTAGGGCTTTGATGATTATAAGCGTCGAGTTTGTCCATGAAACTTTGAAAACGGGAAACACCAGTACAATGTTTGAAAACGTTGCTTACTGAAAGTTCGACGGGACGACATAAACAATGCCAGAGAAAAGGGTGTGGTATCTCTTTAAATACCACACAATTTACTTGCAATTTACTTGTGCAATTTACTTGCTTTAAAATGCATGTTATCACCATAAAAACTGATCTCTCTTAATTAAGTTTGGTAGTCTT